>AWOL01S0046505.1:22028-48499 GCA_000715115.1 Nicotiana otophora | reverse complement strand
CCTTCCCCCCCCTTTTTTAACTAGAAATTTTAAAGTGTGAAACAAGCTTAATCAAATACCTTCCCATCCCATAGCACCTATTTCACGAAAAACATTCTCTCTCTGTTTGGTGCTTTCTTTTTCTTTATAACTTCTTTTTGTTTCTACTTGGATGATAAGTCATTATAATCATTAAATTGTTAAAGAGTTGCACGGCGAATTTTATCGCTAGTGATAAGCATACAGTGGTGCCCCGTCGTGCTCAAATCCTAGGTCCGCCTCTGGCAGTAGTATGTCAAGTATGCTACACCATTGTACTATAATCCAGGCTAAACAATGACAAAGAAAAATGATCGAGGTTTCAATAAAGATTTCCTTGTCCAATCCATAGCTCCATAGCTGATAGCTTGCCCTTCTTGCATTCATGAATTATCAATCTATGGTACATGGACCCAAAAACTTGTGTCGACTAAGTTCACATATCTGAAATACTAACAGTATGGTCAATTTTAGTAGGTTTATTTAACATTCACTGATTCATGTACTAGTATCCATACTAGTTGAACATAGGTGCATTAGCCAAAATGAAAGATTAAGCAAATTATATCTCAACATAAAATGATTCATGACCATTAATTTGGTTACTTAATGCAAGTGCATATGTTAAAAGATTCTATAAATTCTTCCTGTCCCCACTCATTAAAATTTAACACACAAACATCCGTTATAGCAACATAAGATGAGCAGTAATATTTTCTCCCAGTATAGAGGCAATGACTTCTTTGTTTAGTACCAGCAGATATATATATATGAAAACATTTATACAAATTTAGGTTATGATGTGGCGCACACCTTTAAGCTTAAATTAATCTTAGAAAGCTTGCCTTTAGGCCCCTCAGATCTCCAATATCTCCTATGAATATGTGTTACATAGTGCAAATAAGGCAACATATTCAGTTAGTGCCCATGTTACATGGAGGCCTGAGTGTGATAGATTAGTCAAATATTGGTAGCTTTTGCTTAATTTGAAGGATTTCTATTAAGTGCCCATACTATTGTTACATTATGTCAAGGCAAGCAAACAGATGAGTGGTGTGGAGCTTATCATCAACTAAAAGAGTGTCCATAGCAGAAATCAGAATCTCAGAAGCAACTATCAAAAACAAAGATTGAAGTTTAGACAAATTTTATAAAGTTAATGATGAGCAATACTATCATTTGTAGCCGCTCGACTCGAACTCATTTGATTCATACTTGTTAATGCCAATGTCTGAGAGCAAGGAAAATGATTCAATTTTCAACAGGTAACGTGCCGGCAACGAATCACTTTCCATGCTAACTTCTGACCCTTCTGAAATGTAAAAAACAAAAATACAATTTAACATTGAGAATAAGAGGAAGAAGCAATTCAAATGGTACTTTCTCAAATTAGGAACTGTTTGAGGGTTTTTTTATACACTTAGCAATATTTTGTCAAATTTTGCTAAGTTTGCTCTTTTCCCAGCACCCAAGGGTTAGAGGTCTCTTCACTTGCTCCTTTTCCAGCATCTCAAGGTTACACACATCTCTTCATTTTCTCTTTCCTATCGTTCTACTTATTAAAGGAAGTAGTGCATTTCTCTATTTTTTGTTTAGCCAGTGTTGTGTCCCCCATAAAATCTGTTCAAGTATGAAATCACAGTGCTCTAGCAGAGCATTTGCAACTACTGCGCTAAACTCAATTAATAATACAGTCAGAATGATGCTGAAAAGTGAGAGAGAAGTATATATGGAACGTAATATGGGATATGAAGAATATTAAATCACAACAATAACAGAGAATAAGACACAATATACACATATAAAATACTAATAATAATCTTGAGTAAGAGTTGAACTGAATTAGGGTTAAACACATACCGTCAGCCACGATAGCACCCATGACCTCAAGAATAGAATTGGGTTTTGATAATTAGGATATTCCACCTATATTTATAGAGAGCTCTAAGCCTCTAACCATGTTAATACTTATGGGCCCTTTGGCCAAACTTCTAAAATATGATTATTTATTTTAAGAAGTGTTTTGTTCAAAAATACTTTTCAAAAAATTACTTTTGATGAAAATCGATTTGTGTTTGGCTAATTAATTTGAAAAACACTTTTGAATAGTAATTAATGTTTGGTCAAACTTTTGAAAACTGCTTCTAAGTGTATTTTTGTCAAAAGTGTTTCTCAGAAAAATACTTTTGGAGAGAAGCTACATTTTTCTGCTTCTCAAAATCTGCTTTTGTTTCTCCTCAAAAGCATTTCTTTTCCTTCTAAAAGCTTGGCCAAACACCTTAATTTTTTGCCAAAAGCACTTTCGATAAAAAAAAATACTTTTGTCCCTAAACAAAACTTGGTCAAACAGGCTATAAGGGGCAAACTCACATTGGTTCAAGGGGTTTAATTGAACCCGCTTTGTAAATATTTTTTGGTGGAAATTATTTTTTCAAGAACTCACTGGTATAATAATAATCAGTTGAACTTGCTTAACTAAATTTTTGCGTTGGTCAGATGGTTCAAGCGGAGTCAGCTTCTGCTGTTGGTCGCGTGTTCGAACCTACAAGAACCTCTTCGTCATTAGCTTATGCTTCTTCTTCGTCTTCTTTTATTGCTTATTTTAGTTTAGTCTTTTTCCATAGTTATGGAACTTTCTATATGAAATTTTTAATTTAGCGTAGCTCTTTTCTGTTTTTTTTTTTTTTTTTTTAACAGATAATGCAAGTTAAATTAAAATTAATAAATAAATAGAGTTTAGTATTTTAATATAGACCAAACTTATATTTGTTACAGTATAATTTGTAAAATTTTCCGAAGTTCAATAACTTGTCAAATTGTAATGGTAAATAGATATGTTGTTATATATGCATATTTGAAAATAGTATGGCTTGCAAACAAAATTTAGAGCTACGATCAAATTTTCTTTAAATTTTCTTCTTTTATTGCTTATTTTAGTTTAGTCTTTTTCCATAGTTATGGAACTTTCTATATGAAATTATTAATTTAGCGTAGCTCTTTTCTTTTTTTTTTTTTTTTTGCTAACAGATAATGCAAGTTAAATTAAAATTAATAAATAAATAGAGTTTAGTATTTTAATATAGACCAAACTTATATTTGTTACAGTATAATTTGTAAAATTTTCCGAAGTTCAATAACTTGTCAAATTGTAATGGTAAATAGATATGTTGTTATATATGCATATTTGAAAATAGTATGGCTTGCAAACAAAATTTAGAGCTACGATCAAATTTTCTTTAAATTTTCTTCTTTTATTGCTTATTTTAGTTTAGTCTTTTTCCATAGTTATGGAACTTTCTATATGAAATTATTAATTTAGCGTAGCTCTTTTCTGTTTGTTTTTTTTTTTGCTAACAGATAATGCAAGTTAAATTAAAATTAATAAATAAATAGAGTTTAGTATTTTAATAGACCAAACTTATATTTGTTACAGTATAATTTGTAAAACTTTTCGAAGTTCAATAACTTGTCAAATTGTAATGGTAAATAGATATGTTGTTATATATGTATATTTGAAAATAGGATGGCTTGCAAACAAAATTTAGAGTTACGGTCAAATTTTCTTTAAGGTTTTGTTAGAACCAAAGTAAAGAGCACTAGGTAAACTTTGTTTGTTTGTTAACTCAATATCGCTTTTACCGTTGATTAATTTAAGGACTTCAGTATATGTTTGAACCCGCTTGTATAAAAATTTAGGTCCGCCACTGGCCTTACTAATCTATACATGACCTTTTATTGCCTATTAGTCTTAGGGTACGCGCATGCGATGCACGTGAATCTTGTTTTAATGAATATAAATTTTAAAAAGAATAGTATTGAGTTATAAAATAAAAGTGTCAGTTCCTAAAGATGGTCAAGACTATTGGTTGTGCATAACTAACTCAATAATTGAAGAAATTATCTCAATAGTCCTCAATCATCAATAATTCAACTTAACATTTGTTCCAGGTTTATAATTTTAGTTTCACGACAAACTTGAAAATCTAAAGAATCTTGAAGGATACAACTTACACTATATAAGCGAGCAACTAATAATTTACAAACTTTAAATAAACTCAAAATCAAAGTACAATAATAAACAAAAAAAGATATTAAAAAAAAACAAGCTAGTAAGAGAATATACTATTGAAAGCTAGCTAATGAACCTACTCATATTTAGCTAAATATATCATGGATTAAAAATTAAAAATTAAAAGATCTCATAAATTATCTTGTTATTTTTATGCCCATTATTGATCTCATATTTAGCTAATGACCCTGTACCTCTTCTTTCTTAAATCTTTTATTTTTCCTTTATCTATTTTTTATCATTTATATATAATTTAAGTGTAAGACATATACAAAGTGAAATCTAATAAAGCTATAGTATTATAACTTTCTACATAGTTTAAATGAGAATCAAATTAATAAGTAAATTTTAATTAGTTTTAAACTCCTAAATATTAAAAAAATAATTAAATGACTATTAAATGAAGTGCTTCTTATAATATTTAATTTTTTTATGATAAAGATCAAGTTTGAAAAGAAAAAGAAAAAGGTTAGTTTTAAATTCTAGTCTTTCATTCTAGGTAAATATTATTTCATTAATAGTATTTTATTGTATGGTAATGGGTACGCACTTTTTTATTTAATCAATATGTTATAATGGCTAAAGGCTAAAAATTAGGAGTTCTTATTTAGTTTAACAAGAAAATATTTACTAATCAAAATTTTAGGAGATTTAAGTGTCCTAAATATTATAAAAGTAACTTAAATTATAATTGTGTCCAATGTAAAATATACTTTAGATGGTAAAAAAGGCAAGCGGCATTTCGCTAAGGGCCTTCGTGCTTTTAATATAGTATAGATAGATAGATATGTATTTTAATACAAACTTATTTACCTGTTTTAACTAATACTTACTATATACCACAACTAACTTGATTTTTCTTATAAATTATATATATTATGTCTTAAAGGCTCACAAACTATGATTAATGCTTCAATTAAGAGATTTAATTACACTCCCCACGTGCATCCCTTTCCCTTTTCTTCTATGATGATTAGAATCTTTTTTCCTTCTATTTGTCTTCCACATTAACTCCAATATGTCTGATCCGAATTCCTCGACCGGCGCCAATGTCATCGGTCGTCCCTCTTCTTCAACGCCGATCAAAATTGAGGGATGCGAGGAGGACACAATTTTGGGCAAGTCCAAGTACTTGCATAAAATGGAAGTTCTCAAACGGCAACATTGGCAGAAGAAGCAACTACAACGTATATATAAAGAAACTGTTGTTGGGCGTTAATGGAGGAAGTGAAATTGAAGCATGGAAGTGTTGAATGAGCGTTTTTCAAGAAAACGCGGATAAGATTAAGGATGGCGGCACTCAGGGGCTGAGCTATCATACGGAATACGAGTTCGATCGAACTTAGTAGCTTTAATTCACATCATATATTTATCACAAAAAAATCATTGATTATATTTAATATATTAATTTAGAACACAGTTACTTAAAAGAACTAAAATTCTAAACTCATAAGCTTCAAATCTTAGTTCCATCCCTTTTTGCCTCCAAAATTATGTACAACCCCCAAAATGAATTTAGGGATAATTATAGGTTATGAGCGAAGTGTCCAAGTCCAAAACCAACAAGATAACCAACTTTTCTCGGACAAAGGGTGTGACCTCGTGGAGCGCCGTGTGAGGCACCATATTTTCCTCGCTAGGCGCCATGAGAGGTGCCCTTTTTTCCTTCGCTAGGAACCATCTAGCGCGAGATGGTTGACGCCTTGGATGAAGTAGGGCCCCATCTGGGGCGTCGACCTTTGCTTGTCTTGCACGACTTTCTTCTCATGCTCTACTTCAATGTCTTTGATTCCTTTTTGACTTTCTCTCGGCGCCGCAATTAAATGTTTCTACGTATAAAACAACTCAATTAAACTCAAATGTTACACAAATTAATATTAAAACCTCAAAATATAAGACAAGTAATGTCATAAAATATAAGATTATAGTCAAACATTAATTACACTAATTGTTTTCTTTTTGTAGTTTTCTTAAAAAAGAATGACTGTTTTTTATATTTAAAAATAATTTAACTTCAAATTTTTAAATATATTTTTAATGATATAATTTTTTAGTCTCATAATGTCATCATTGGCATATTTAAAATTACAAGCTCCAAAAGTTTATACCTACATAGATGCCATAATATGTTTAAGATAACAAGTTTCAAAAAATTTTATTTCTTTCCTTATACAAGTTCACGTAATATGATCCCAGTATAAGATATATACATATACATATATGTGTATATGTGTATGTATATGTATGTGTGTTATATACGAATATATATATATATATATATATATACACACACATATACATATTTTATATACTTTTTAGCTAGAGAATGCAATTAGTTTTGGCCGAGCGGCCAATTTTGTATTTTTCCCTTTAATATTTAAGAGTGATGGACAATGTTTTATTAATATTGGGTTCACTAAGTAATCTCACTAAAGATTACATCTTTGTTGTTAGTTACATTGTCAAAAATACTGATTTTTGCAGAACTTTATCACACTTTAATCTAGAGTAATAATTCATACATCCGACTTGCCATATTTACTTTACATGTCTCTAACATCGATTTTGTAGCAACTGTTATTAATTTTTACTCAGATAAAAAAATGTCTCAAGAAGTTAAAGGTGAATAATTTAATTCAACAAAAACACATCAAAATTGAGCTATTTTTTTTTTTTGGTAATTAAAATTGAACTATTCGTTTTCTCTAAATTATCTAAACAAAGATACATGCATCTTGTTGACTTGTTATCATTATCTATTTGTCACGACCCGAAATCCCAGCTTCGAAACCGTGATGACACCTAACATTTCACTTGCTAGGCAAGCCAACATTAGATTATAATTAGCCATTTTAACATAATTTTAAATTAATTTATAACAAGAAAATAAATGTGGGAATAAAGTCTAAAATAAAAAGAATAATCCATCATAATCGTGATATCTAAATATCATCCTAGAACTGGAGTTACAAGTGCACGAACTTTTAAAATAATATAAATAAAGGTCTGAATAAAATTCAAGTTATTTGAAATATAATAGACAACTAAGATAAAATAGAAGTGGACTTCAAAACTGCGAATGTTGTGCAGTTATACCTCAAGTCTCCACTGATAGCTGTATTCCGACAAATCTACAGTAAGCCGCTGAGACCAACTCTGAAATCTGCACAAGAAGTGCAGAGTGTAGTATCAGTACAATCGACCACATGTACTGGTAAGTGCCGAGCCTAACCTCGACAGAGTAGTGACGAGGCTAAGGCAGGTCGCTTACATTAACATGTACACAATAATAATAATAATAATAATAATAATAATAATAATAATAATAATAATAATAATAATAATAATAATAATAATAATAACGAGAATAATAGTAAAAGCGGTAAATAATATCAATAATTGAAGTAAATTCAGCAGTCACAATTCCTCAACTTGTTTCCATTGCGGTATGCAACTCAATCCCCTAATATAACTTTAAATAAATTTGTTGCGGCGTGCAACCCGATCTCCCAATATAACTTTAAATAAATCTGTTGCGGCGTGCAATTCTTTCCCCCAATATATTTAACAACTCTTAAATGTAATAAAAATACTCCAGTAAATACCACGTTTAATGAGAAACTATTAAGCATCAAGACATACAATAATTATAATTTATTTATGAAACAAACAATGACAAGTAGGAATTAATTGTGAAAATCAGGGAGAAAATAGGCAGTTTAATATTTAATATGCTAAATGTCATGTAGCAATTAAGACACATAAATCAAATAAGCATGTGACAATTGTGGGAATTCAAGATTTAATATTTGACAAGGAATAGAAGAGAAACAATTATTATAACAATTAATTCGTGTCTTAAAATAATTTAAGGTGTTTAAATAATTAAGCAAACAATTAATTTGACAAAGTATAGGCACTCATCACCTTGCCTATACATCGTTACACATGAAATTCATATAGCAAATAATTCAAGGGTTCTATTCCCTCAAGTCAAGGTTAACCACGACACTTACCTCGCTTCGCAACTAAATTTAAGTTTCCAATACACCCTTGCCTCGCGAATTAGTGTCCGAAATCCTCAAATCTAGTCATAAACAATTCAATATATTCAATACAAATCGTAGGAATTAATTCCGTATGAAATTATAAATTTTTCCGGACTAAAATCTGAAATTCATCTAAAGCTTCATCAGTGAGGCCTATGTCTCGAATCTAGAAAAGACTTACGAAATCCGAATACCCGTTCCTAGACGAGTCCAACCATACAAAAAATACCAAATTCCGATATCAAATGGACCTTCAAATCTTAATTTTACATTTTTGGAAGATTTTATAAAAACCTCAATTCCTTCCATCTAAATCCGAAATAAACAATGAATATTGATGTGAATTTATGAAATACAATCACTTTTGGTTATAGAACACTTATCCAATTCAAAGTCGTGAAAATCCCCTTTGAAATCGCCCAAATTCGAGACTTAAAACTCAAAAATAAGTAAAAATGGCGACTTCCGAATTTGTGGGCTCTGCCCAATCTTTCTCGCATCTGCGGATACAAGTTCCGCATTTGTGGACTCGCATTTGCGAGACAAGTCTCGCATTTGCGATGCCAGGCTGCCAGGTGAAGTTCCGCATCTGCGGACATTCCTGTCGCACCTGCGATATCCGCTTTTGTGGAAGGAGTTCCGCTCCTGCGAACCTCACTTGCCCAGCGAGCCTCCACTTCTGCAATTCTTAGGACCGCATCTGCGGTCGCGCTTTTGCGCAAAAATTGATGTACCTAAGAAGACCCCAGGCTAGCCCCAGTCCCGCATCTGCGCCAACCCAGCCGCACCTGCGGCTAAGACCCTCGCAGGTGCGATCATATCAGAGGCAGCAATTCCAGCATTTTCCTTAAGTCCGAATTTGACCCGTTAACCATCTGAAACTCACCCAAGGCCTCCGGACCTCAACCAAATATACTAACAAGTCCTAAAATATCATACGAACTTAGTCGTGTCTTCAAATCACATCAAACAACACTAAAAACATGAATCACACATAGATTCAAGCCTAATGAACTTTGAAACTTCCAATTTCTACAAACGACACCAGAACCTATCAAATCCCGTCCTATTGACCTTAATTTTTTCACACAAGTCATAAATGACATAAAGGAGCTATACATATTTCTAAAATCGGATTCCGACCCCGATATCAAAAAGTCAAATCCGTGGTCAAACTTTGAAAATCTTTTACCTTTAAATTTCTAGTTTCCGTTAAATGGCCATAACTTGAGCTAGGGACCTCCAAATTAAATTTCGGGCAAACTCCCAAGTCCCAATTCACGAGACGGACCTACTGGAACTGTCAAAATACTTATCTGGATCCGTTTACTAAAAATGTTGACGAAAGTCAACTTAATTGAGTTTTAAAGCTCTATTTCACATTTTAATCTATTTTTCACATAAACACTTCTCGAAAAATTATACGGATTACGCACGCAAGTCGAGGAATAATAGATAGTGCTTTTTGAGGTCTTAAAATACATAATTAATTATTATATTTAAAGATGACCTTTTGGGTCATCACATTCTCCACCTCTAAAACAAACGTCCGTACTCGAACGGAATTAGAAAAGTACCTGAGTTGGTGAAAAGGTGTGGATATTTGCTCCGCATGTCCGACTCGGACTCCCAGGTAGATGCTTCTACCGGCTGACATTTCCATTGCACCCGAACTGAAGGATAACACTTAGACCTCAACTGTCGGACTTGCCGGGATAGAATAGCTACCGGCTCCTCCTCATAAGTCAAATCCTTGTCCAATTGGAATGCGATGAAATCTAACACATGGGACGAATCACCATAATATTTTCGGAGCATAGACACTTGGAACACCGGATGAACCGCTGATAAAGTAAGTGGTAGTGCAAGCCCGTAGGCTACTTCGCCCACCCTTTCAAGAATTTCGAAGGGTCCTATATACCTAGGGCTCAACATGCCATTCTTTCTGAACCTCATTACACCTTTCATAGGTGAAACTCGGAATAATACTCTTTCTCCAACCATGAATACAATATCACGAACTTTACGGTCGGCATAACTCTTTTGCCTAGACTGAGCTGTGCGAAGTCGATCCTGAATAATTTTGACCTTATACAAGGCATCCTGCACCAAATTAGTACCCAACAACCGAGCCTCTCCCGGTTCAAACCAGCCAACTGGCGGACGACATTGCCTCTCGTACAATGCTTCATACAGAGCCATCTGAATGCTCGACTGGTAGCTATTATTATAGGCAAACTCTGCAAGTGGCAAGAATTGATCCCAAGAACCTCCAAAGTCTATAACATAAGCGCAGAGCATATCTTCCAATATCTGAATAGTGCGTTTTGACTGTCCGTCTATCTGAGGATGAAATGTTGTACTCAATTCAAACCGCGTGCCTAACTCATGAAGTACATCCCACCAAAAGTGTGAGGTAAACTGCGTACCTCGATCTGCAATAATAGACACGGGCACACCGTGAAGGCGGACAATCTCACAAATGAAAATTTCAACTAATCGCTCTAAAGAATATGTGACTGCCACTGGAATGAAATGTGCTGACTTGGTCAACCTGTCCACAATGACCCAAACTGCATCAAATTTTCTCTGAGTTTGTGGGAGCCCAATAACAAAATCCATAGTGATACGCTCCAACTTCCACTCAGGAATTTCTAACTTCTGAAGCAAACCACTAGGTCTCTGATACTCATACTTAACTTGCTGACAATTCAGACACCGAGCTACATATGCAACTATATCCTTCTTCATTCTCCTCCACCAATAATATTGCCGCAAATCTTGATACATTTTGGCGGCACCTAGAATAATAGAATACCTGGAACTGTGGGCCTCTTCCAGAATTAATTCACGAAGCCCATCCACATTAGGCACACAAATACGAACTTGCATTCGCAGAACTCCATCTTCCCCCATAGTAACCTGTTTGGCATCACTGTGCCGCACCGTGTCCTTAAGGACAAGTAAATGAGGATCATCATACTGCCGCTCTCTGATGTGCTCATATAAAGAAGACCGAGCAACTTTTGCAAGCTAGAACCCGACTCGGTTCTGAAACATCTAACCTCACAAAATGATTAGCCAAAGTCTGAACATCTGCAGCTACCAACCTCTCACCAACCGAAATATGCGCAAGACTGTCCATACTCACATCGGCCACCACATTGGCCTTTCCGGGGTGATACAAAATAGTGATATCATAGTCCTTCAATAGCTCCAAGCATCTTCTCTGCCTAAAATTGAGATCTTTTTGTTTGAATAGATATTGTAATCTACGATGATCAGTAAATACATCACACGAGACACCGTAAAGGTAATGCCTCCAAAATCTTCAGCGCATGAACAATGGCTGCAAATTCTAAGTCATGAACAGGATAATTCTTCTCGTAAAATTTCAACTGCCGCGACACATATGCAATCAACCTACTATCTTGCATCAATACTGCACCAAGCCCAATGCGAGATGCATCACAATACACTGTATAAGATCCTGAACATGTGGATAATACCAACACTGGCACCGTAGTCAAAGCGGTCTTGAGCTCTTGAAAGCTCAACTTACACTCGTCTGACCATCTGAATGGAACACCTTTCTGGGTCAGTCTAGTGAATGGGCTTGCTATAGATGAAAACTCCTTCACGAACCGACGATAATAACCTGCCAAACCCAAGAAACTCCGGATCTCTGTAACTGAAGTAGGTCTAGGCCAATTCTGAACAACCTCAATCTTCTTAGGATCTACTTTTATGCCTTCTGCCGATACAACATGCCCCAAAAAGGCAACTGGGTCTAACCAAAATTCACATTTTAAAAATTTGGCATATAACTGATTATTCTTCAAAGTCTGAAGCACACTCCGAAGATATTGCTCATGCTCCTCTCGACTGCTGGGATAAATCAAGATATCATCAATGAATACAACCATAAAAGAATCCAAATAGGGCTTGAACACCCGATTCATCACATCCATAAATGTTGTTGGGACATTTGTCAACCCAAATGACATCACTAGGAATTCGTAATGCACATACCGAATCCGAAAAGCTGTTTTAGGGGCATCAAATACCCTAACCTTCAACTGATGGTAACCATACCTCAAGTCGATCTTTGAAAACACCTTGGCACCCTGAAGCTGATCGAATAAGTCATCAATTCTTGGCAGTGGATACTTGTTCTTGATAGTAGCCTTGTTCAACTGCCGATAATCTATATACATTCGCATTGAATGATCTTTCTTCTTTACAAATAACATTGGTGCACCCCAGGGCGAGACACTGGTCTAATGAATCCCTGATCAAGCAAGTCTTGTAGCTGCTCCTTTTATTCTTTCAACTCTGGTGGGGCCATACGGTATGGTGGAATAGAAATGGGCCGAGTGCCCGAATCTAAATCGATACAGAATTCAATATCTCTGTCGGGTGGCATCCCCGATAGATCTGTAAGAAATACATTTGGAATTCACGGACAATTGGAACTGAATCCATAGAAGGAACATCCGCACTGAGATCGTGAATATAAGCCAAATAGGCTAGACACCCTTTCTTAACCATACGCCGATCCTTCATATAAGAAATAACCCTGCTGGTAGAATGAACAGGAGTCCTTTTACACTCTAATCGAGGTAACCCCGGCATGGCAAGGGTCGCCATCTTGGCATGACAATCCAAAATAGTATGATAAGGTGACATCCAATCCATACCCAAGATTATATCAAAATCTACCATATCAAGAAGTAGAAGATCCACGCTAGTCTCAAGACTACCAATAGTAACCACACACGAATGATAGACATGGTCTACTACAACAGAGTCTCCCACCGGTGTAGATACACATACAGAAGCACTCAGAGAATCATGAGGCACAACTAAATATGAAGCAAAATAGGAGGACAAGTAGGAATAAGTAGATCCTGGATCAAATAAAACTGAAGCATCTCTATGGCAAACTGGAATAATACTTGTGATCACAGCATCAGATGACCCGGCCTCAAGCCTAGCTAGAAAAACATAAAATCGAGGCTGGGCTCCACCACTCTAAACTGCGTCTCCGGGACGACCTCTAATTGGCTGGCCTCCACCTCTAACGGCCTGACCTCCACCTCTAATGGCCTGACCTCCACCTCTAATGGCCTGACCTCCACCTCTAGCTGCCTGACCTCTAACTCTAGCTGGCTGAGCAGGCGGTGAAACAACCGATGTCAGTATGATGGCATGAGAATCCTGCCATGATCTATTACTCGACAACCTAGGGAAATACCTCCTGATGTGACCAATGTTCCCATACTCATAACACCCATCCTGATGCCATGGCTGCTGAAGTTGACCCGAACGGGCCGGATAACCGCTGTAGTAACTCTAGAGTGGTGGTGCACTGATAGGAGCTGAATGTGCACTAAATAATGGCTACCCAGAGTAAGGCATAATAGGACAATGACTCCCTGAAGCACCGTGAGATGCTTGAAGTACTGAATAAAACGGTCTGGGAGGATGACCCCTACCAAAATTATCCCTGCCTCCAGAAGAGGCACCACTGAACCCACTGAACTGACGAGGCCTCTTATCAAACATCTGCTCTCTTTCATGTGCAAGAACCATCTCGATCCTCCTCGCAACATTAGTAGCCTCCTGAAAGGAAATCTCACTTCTGGTTTCCTTGGCTATTTGAAGCCTAATATGGTGAGTAAGTCCCTTAATAAACCTCCTCACTCTCTCTACCTCAGTAGGAAGTAAAAGGAGAACATGACGTGCTAGATCCACAAAACGGGTCTCGTACTGAGTAACAGTCATACTGCCTTGCTCTAGACGCTCAAATTGCCTGCGAAAATCCTCTCTCAATGTGATAGGGAGAAACTTATCTAGATATAGCCATGAGAACTGCTCCTAGGTCAATGCATGCGATCCAACTAGTCTGTTCAGCATATAATCTCTCCACTACCTCTTGGCGGAACCTGTCATCTGAAAAACAGCAAAATCGACCCCATTGGTCTCAACAATACCCATCAGCAATACCGCATGGGAGCGGTCAAGATAATCATGTGGGTCCTCAGAAGGTGTACCACTGAAGTGAACTAGAAAGAGCTTAGTAAACTTATCAAGTCTCAATAAGGCCTCAGAAGATATGGCGCGCCTATCACCGGCCTGTGCCGCAACAACTGGCTGAACTACCCCAACTGGCGGGGCTGCTGAAGTCTGATACTGGGGAGCCATCTGCTCCGGAGTTGGAGTAGTAGGACTTTGTGCTCCTCCCCCAGCCTGTGAGATGGCTGGTGCCACTATAAATATACCATTCTGGGCCACACCCTCCATAAGGCTCACTAAACGGACTAGAGCGTCCTGAAGTACTAGAGTAGCTATGAATCCTTCTAGGACCTGAATTGGTCCAATCGGTACAGTCTGAAAGGGAACCTCCTCCTGAAGATCCACCTAAGGTTCTACAACAGGTGCTGCTGTTTGAGCTCTAGACTGAGCTCTACCTCTGCCTCTGCCTCGACCTCTACCCCTGGCCATAGTTACCACCGGGGGCTCTGGTCCCTGTCCGTCGGTAGATGTATTACGTGTTCTCTCCATCTGCGAGAGAATAAGAATAGAATGGTTCAATTATCGATGATAGAATAAGATCGCACGACATAATAAGAAAGAAGTGATATTGTTCCTAAACTTTATAGCCTATGAACGATAAGTACAGACATCTCCGTACCGATCCTTCAGACTCTACTAAGTTTGCTCGTGATCGTGAGACCTATGTAACCTAGTACTCTAATACCAACTGTTACGACCCAAAATTCCTACCTCCGGGACCGTGCTGGCGCCTAACATTTCACTTTCTTGGCAAGCCAACATTAGAATATAATTAGCCATTTTAACAAAAATTTAAATTAATTAATAACAAGGAAACAAATACGGAAATAAAGTCTAAAATAAAGTGAATAATCCATAATAATCGCGATGTCTAAATACCATCCCAGAACTGGAGTCACAAGTGCACGAACTCTAGAATAATACAAATAAAGGTCTAAATAAAACTCAAGCTGTTTGAAATATAATAGACATCTGAGATAAGATAGAAGGGGACTTCAGAACTGCGAACGCTGTGCAGTTATACCTCAAGTTTCCACTGGTAGCTGCATCCTAGCAAATCTACAGTATGTCGCTGGGACCAACTCTGAAATCTATACAAGAAGTGCAAAGTGTAGTATCAGTACAACAGATCCCATGCACTGGTAAGTGCCGAGCCTAACCTCGACGAAGTAGTGACGAGGCTAAGGTAGGTCGCTTACATTAACCTGTACACAATAATAATAATAATAATAATAATAATAATAACGGGAATAGTAGTAAAACTGGTAAATAATATCAATAATTGAAGTAAATTCAGCAGTCACAATTCCTCAACTTGTTTCCATTGCGGCGTACAACCCGATCTCCAAATATAACTTTAAATAAATCTGTTGCGGCATGCAACCCGATCCCCCAATATAACTTTAAATAAATTTGGTGCGGCGTGCAACCCTATCCCCCAATATACCTTTAAATAAATCTGTTGCGGCGTGCAATTCGTTCCCCCAATATATTTAACAACTCTTAAATTTAATAAAAAAACGCCAATAAATACCACGTTCAATGAGAAACTATTAAGCATTAAGGCATACAATAATTATAATTTATTTATGAAACAAACAATGACAAGTAGCAATTAATTGTGGAAATCAAGGAGAAAATAGGTAGTTTCATATTTAATATGCTAAATGTCAAGTAGCAATTAAGACACATAAATCAAATAAGCATGTAATAATTATTGCAGGAATTCAAGACTTAATATTTGACAAGGAATAGAAGAGAAATAATTATTATAACAATTAATTAGTGTCTTAAAACAATTTAAGGTGTTTAAATAATTAAGCAAACATCTAATTTGACAAAGTATAGGCACTCATCACCTTGCCTATACATCGTTACACATGAAATTCACATAGCAAATAATTCAAGGGTTCTATTCTCTCAAGTCAAGGTTAACCACGACACTTACCTCGCTTCTCAACCAAATTCAAGTTTTCAATATACCCTTGCCTCGCAAATTAGTGTCCGAAATCATCAAATCTAGTCATAAACAATTCAATATATTCAATACAAATCATAAGAATTAATTTCGTATGAAATTATAAATTTTTCCGGATTAAAATCCGAAATTCATCTCAAAAATATCAGTGGGGCCCAAATATCGAATCTCGAAAAAACTTACGAAATCCAAATACTCATTCCGAGACGAGTCCAACCATATAAAAATTATCAAATTTCGATATCAAATGGACCTTCAAATCTTAATTTTATATATTTGGAAGATTTTATAAAAATCTCAATTCCTTCCATCTTAATCCGAAATAAACGATGAATTTTGACGTGGATATATGAAATATAATCAGTTTTGGTTATAGAACACTTACTCAATTCAAAGTCATGAAAATCCCCTTTGAAATTGCCCAAATCTGAGACTTAAAACTCAAAAATGAGTAAAAATGGTAACTTCCGAATTTATGGGCTCCTCCCAGTCTTTTTCACATCTGCGGATACAAGTTCCGCATTTGCGGACTCGCATTTGCGAGACAAGGCTCGCATTTGCGATACCAGGCTTCCAGGTGAAGTTCTGCATCTGCGGACATTCGTGTCGCACCTGCGATATTCTCTTTTGCGGAAGGAGTTTCGCTCCTGCGAACCTCACTTGCCCAGTGAGCCTCCGCTTCTGCGATGCTTAGGACTGCATCTGCGGTCGCGCTTTTGCGCAAATATTATCGCACATGCGAAGACCCCATGCCAGCCCCAGGCCCGCATTTGCGCCAATCCACGTCGTACCTGCGGCATCGCACCAGCGGCCTGGACCCTCGCAGGTGCGATCACATCAGAGGCAGCAATTCCAGCATTTTCCTTAAGTCCGAATTTGACCCGTTAACCATCCGAAACTCATCCGAGACCCCCGGTACCTCAACCAAATATACTAACAAGTCCTAAAATATCATACGAACTTAGTCATGTTTTCAAATCACATCCAACAACACTAAAAATACGAATCACACATAGATTCAAGCCTAATGAACTTTGAAACTTCCAATATATACAAACGACGCCAGAACCTATCAAATCACGTCCGATTGACCTCAGATTTTGCACACAAGTCATAAATGACATAACTGAGCTATTTCAATTTCCAGAATCGAATTTCGACCCCGATATCAAAAAGTCAAATCCGTGGTCAAACTTTGAAAATCTTTTGCCTTTAAATTTCTAGTTTCCGTTAAATGGCCATAACTTGAGTTAGGAACCTCCAAATTAAATTTTGGGCAGACTCCCGAGTCTCAAATTACGAGACGGACCTATGAATTGTCAAAATATTGATTCGAGTCCGTTTGCTTAAAATATTGACCAAAGTCAACTTAATTGAGTTTTAAAGCTTTATTTTATATTTTAATCTATTTTTCACGTAAAAACTTCTTGAAAAATTATACGGACTGCGCACACAAGTCGAGGAATAATAGATAGTGTTTTTCGACATCTTAAAATACAGAATTAATTGTTAAATTTAAAAATGACCTTTTGGGTATCACACTATTTATCTCTCCCCATTTTTCCTAACTTTTTCAAAGTAATTTAAATTAAAAGAGAAAAGGTTAACTAATAAACCGACCTTATTTCGGTTTTGTCATAGGTTTGTCTAGTTGTAAATAAAAAATATATTACATCGAATCGACTTAATCCAAAATAGAGTGATCCGAACGAATGATTTTGACCATTGTAAGTGTCTTTAATATTTTGGGTCCGAGTGCATCATTATTTCCATTTATCATTCCACTACTGCTTATTGTACTTAATGAATATTTGAATTTTAATTATTTAATTGTAGTTGTTAAGTGTACTTATTTTTTAAGTTCAAATTTTGATCATTTAAATTTTAATTATTAAATTTTTTAGGACTTAAGATTTGACCAGATTTGGATAATTAAGATTATAATAAAGTTTAAATTTCATTAATATGTTATCATATCCACATTTACTGCTAACTGTCATCACGTGCCACTTTTAACAACTACCACCATCTATCAACCATCACTAACATAATTAATCACAATCACCACCATCATACTCAACCATAGATATCACTATTTGTCAATTTGTAGACTAGCACCATCCACCACCCACTATCCTCGATTGCAGAATTTTATTTGAATTTTATATTTATTATTTTTTAAATAAAGATAAATTATGTACATTCAGATGTTGATAAAACAAACAGTCTTAATCACTCTGTATTCATATCTTGGTACAAATATTAAATTCATATGTGTATTCATATCTTGATACAAATCTTAAATTTATATGGGTATTCATATTCAAATATACTATATATATATATATGTATATATATATATTCAGGTTCGAACGTCTTAATATTAATAAAAACAAATGAGGTGTCTTTACCTATGACCAACAATAACCGGAAAAAAATGATAAATTTCTACCTCCTCAAAGAATAACATACAAGTATAAAGAAAGCCATGGGATTAACCAGAAAACATAGGAGAGTAAGACATAGAAAGTGCTTGATTCAATTCCAAATTTTTATTCTTACAAACTAGCAAACATCAAAATTTTCCTTATTCCCAATCATGTAATTTGAACAACGAGGAGGGAGAAGGGTTGTCTTGATTAGCAAAATAAAAACCATCCTCTTTGATTAACCAATAGCATTGTTTAGTATCTAATCCTCCATATACTGAACAAGCACCATCTACTCTAAACACATCAAACATTGCTTGTTTTGTACCCCACCAAAAGTGACAATAAAATAGAGTAACAGCGAAAACACGAAGCTTGAAATCGAATTGAAACTCTTGATTTAGAGTAGGGTAATGGTATCCAAGATCATCATCGTCAGATTGGCAATGAAAGCTTAATTGAGGAGACGTTTCTTGAATCCCATCAACGATATGGACATGAATCCGATGTCTATAAAAAATTGGAAAAATAATTTTGGCATTCGTTCCTTGTGCAGAATAAAGTGATAACAGAAGCAATATTACAAAGTTCTTTCTCAAAGAGTAACTCATGTCTAAGAAATTTTTGGAACTTATTTCTCTTAATTTCTCTTACAATAGAAATGAGGTGTGTCCCTACCTTTTATATATGAGGAATCAAGTAGCAATATTTGCATGAGGTTATGAAATGATATTTTTTCTAATTCTGCTTCTTTGTCTTTTATTTTTTTTCTTTTTTCTTCTTTGGTGGTAGTAGGGAAAATACATAAATCTGTTGTTGTAACACATAGCTTTTTTATGATTTTAAATGTTATAAAGTCAACCCTCTCTATAGTAATGTTATTATAGAGAGATCTGACTGTACATACTCTTTCTATATATCAAGTAACAAAGTTATATTGTAATCTAGTACAATTAATAAGTTTGTCATTTTGTGTTAATTCTTTTTACTTTTTATGCAATTTTTTCAAACATCGTCTGCATACACCTAACGCTTTCATGCCAACTTCCTCAAATTATTTTTAATATTAAAAAAAATGAAGCACGTAGAAGAAAATGCAACATGACTAAGCAGAATTATGTCTAGATGTACTGTTTTTAAGCTTGTCTCTCATGTTTTATTTGCAGTCATTTTACTTATAGTTATGTTCAATTTTATTTGTAAGTTGATGTTGAAGGGAAGATGATGAGAGAATAGGATTATGATTAAACTAATATGGTATATGGAATATAATTTTGCTTGGGAAAGAAATAAGATCAAGTCACATTGCAATTTCTAATTCTCCGCCTAAACTTTTAATATAAGTTACAAACAGTCTTTTGATAAGCAACTTTAGTGTTGACATTAATTGATATGCTATAGTTGTATAGTATTTATTTCTTTGACACCGATATATTTTTTCCTTTTTAGACCACTTTGACCATCAGTTTTCGATGAGAATAGATTACTCTAATCTAGTGTTTTAAAAGGCGTTTTCGGAGCGAGTCCTGGGACGAGTTGCACCAAAAACGTCCGAGACGATGGTGTGGGGCGAAAGTCTCAAGAGGCGTACGCCCAGTAATTTGGGGCGTACGCCCGGGCGTTCGGGCGCATTTTTTTAGTGAGGTGTAAGTCCCAGAGACTTTTTCAAATTAAAACAAAATTTGTTGAATAAATCCTTCATATAATACCCAAATTCTCAAAAGTCAGCTTGGTAATTATTCACAAATTTTAAAAAGGAACTGAAATGTATTAAATTTAAAAGTCAAAGACATTTTTTATTGATTGAAGCCATAATTCATGGTTTTTCTCAATTCTTTATCTTGTCAGCTAATTTGTTAATATCTCCCAAAAACAACGAATATTTAATTTTTTTTTACAAATACAAAAACAACTTTATTCTCCTTCATAGCAGCAAGTTCAAAGTTCAAATTGCAGGTTAGTCATCCTTTTTGTTCCTCCATTTAGAAAACGTTATTCTCTTAGACTCAAGTTACTTGTGCTTATAAGTAACGTATAATAGATTGTTTTAACTAGTTTTTTTGTGGGGATAGAGCACATCTACATCTATCTATCTATCTATCTATCTATATATATATATATATATATAGTTAGTTAGTTAGTTAGTTAGTTAGTTTACTTTAATTTTTATGTAATTTTATGTTTTTATAAATATTTACTGTAAGTATATTATTTTAGAAAATATTAAAAATTAAATACCTATGGGGCTTACGCCCCGTGCCTCGGAGCTTATGCCTCGCTGAGGCATATGTAAAATGACTCGCCTTTTAAAATACTGCTCTAATCTGGTAAAAAAAATGATTATCTTAATCTACCTGTAATTAATTCTTTAAAAAACAAATTATTTACTTCAATAAATTGAAAATGCAATTATTCTTGTGATATGATCATCAAATCATCAAATATTAAAGAAAACATTACAAGTTAGTCTTCTAGATCATAAACTTTAGTGAAAGAGACAAAATAATTACTTCTTTCTTTCTTATGTATCATGCATAAATTATGATGTTTACAATTATAAGCATACATCAGCGAACACAAGATAGTGTCGATAATAGCTTACGAGCCATTAGTGATTGAATTTCATTACAAAAAAAAAATGGATTTAGCTATAAAGTTCGCCGCCGTCGCTAACAGAATTTTTTAATAATTTGTCGCTAATTCATCGCTAAATAAGATTAGTAACGAATTTTACAGTTTAGCTACATAATATTTCCGTCGCTAATTCTAGTTTTTTTTAGTAGTGTTTGAAAGGAAGTTTGCGGTGAAGATTACCTTAGGCAAGTACACGGTACCTCCTCTAATATGCTAGTAATAATGTCACAACCCAATTTTCACTATAGGCCGTAATGGAGTCCAACGTCACCATTAGGCAAGCCAACAATGATCCACCCATTTAATTGTTCATTTTAGTATTTTTAAAGTAATTGTTTTTTTAATGAGATAGCTATTAAAGAAAATTTTAGTAAAACAAAGCATCACATAAAGAAAAGAGTTAAGTAGTGAATTTAATACCCAAAACTATAAAATGTCTACTAGAATACTTTCATAACCCAGTGTCACAAGTACATGAGTAAACTAGTAGAATATGCAAAACCACATATACTACTGTCTGAAATAAGATAGACAGAAAATAATTACAATAGGGAAAGATTTTGGGCGCTGCAGAACGGGCATAGAGAGCAGCTCACCACTAAGCCTCTGGGTAACGGGGGTATGCGCTTGAAGGACCGCCAAATGCACCCGCCTCAGACCATGCACGATTAGTGAAGAAGTGTAGCGTGAATACATAAATAACATATACCTAGTAAGTATCTAGTCTAACCTCGAAAAAGTAGTGACGAGGGGTCGACTTCGACACTTACTAGTGGGCAAAATACATAATGAACAAGATTATTTAATAAGCATGAAAATCAACATCAATGATGGAATACGAGGCAATAATTAAATGACCATGTAACACATAACAATTAAAAATCCCCGAATATCACGTAATAATCTCAACAAATAAGAACTTAACATGTATTATAAATCCTCAGGTCATGACAGACATATCAAGTGAAATCGGCCTCCGCATGACAACACTCACGAGTTATGTTGAGGTCGTAAGGCCCAATCCATAATATTCGTGTACATACACTACCGAGGTCGTACCGTGATGACCCGATAGGTCATCTTATATTTTAGAACCTAATTCTGCATTTCGAGGTCTCAAAAACCTCATCTTAGCCTTTCTCGATTTACGTGTACAGTCTGGGTGTTCTTCCGGAAGGCTTATATGTTAAAAATTGATAAAAATAAGAATTTTGCCTGAAAAATTAATTTGAGTTGACTTCAGTCAACGTTTTGAGTAAACGGACTCGGATCCGTGTGTTGACGGTCCCGGTAGGTCCGTACCGTAATTTGGGACCTGGGCGTATGTCAGAAATCGAATTCCGAGGTCCCTAACTCGAGATATGGAATTTTGATAAAATATTAAAAGTTTGAAAGTTTGATGATTTTAAGAATTAACTGATGTTTGGTCTTGTTGATACCGGGTCCGTATTTTGGTTCCGGAGTCCGGTACAGGTCTATTATAATATTTATGACTTGTCTGTCAAATTTGGTGAGAAACGGAGTTGATTTGATGTGATTCGGACGTTCGGTTGTGAAAATAGAAGTTTTAAAGTTTTCTTGAAAATTTCATTTGATTTGGTGTCAGATTCGTGGTTCTAGACGTTATTTTGGTATTTTGGTCGTGCGAGCGAGTTCGTATAATATTTTAGGACTTGTGTGCATGTTTGGTTTCGAGTACTGAGGGCTCGGGTGAGTTTCGGATAGGCTACGGGTGTTTTGAAACTTAGAAATCTGGTTTTTCTGCAGTTTGAAGTGCCGTCTGGTTTCCTTCTTCGCGTTCGCGAAGGCACTCTCACGAACGCTGCCTTCGCGAACGCAAAGTGTGAGCTGGGCCGGGGGATGGTTTGTTCTACGCAAATGCGAGGCCATGGTCGCGAACGCAGAGCATTGGGGGTCTGCTCTTCGCGAACGCGACAGGCAACACGCGAACGCGTAGAGTTATTGGAGGTAGGTTGTGAATCAGTGGGTTGTTCTATGCGGACGCAAGACAAGGCTCGCGAACGCGATGGCCATGGGGGATAGACCATCGCGAACACGTGCAATCCTTCGCGAACGTGAAAGCCATTCGGGCTGCAGCACTTCGCGAATGCGGCAGGCCCTTCGCAACGCGAAGAAGGCCTGACGCCCAGACCTTAAAACAGAACCAAAACGGAATTTTACCCATTTTTCATAAACTCTCCATTAGAGCTCGTCCTAGGTGTGATTTTGAAGGGAAAACTCAACATCAATTCATAGGTTTGTACTCTTTAACTCATTTTCTTCCATTTCTATCATCACCCATTAAATTCCTAGCCCTAATCTTTGTTCTTTCATGGTAGAAAATTAGGGATTTAGGAAGAATTGAGGGTTTTTGCAAACTAGGGATTTAGACCTCAATTTGGAGTCGGATTCTAAAACTAATTGTATAATGGGTCTCGGGGGTGAACGGGTGAATGGATTTTGGCCCGAACCTCGGGTTTTGACCAAGTGCGCCCGGGGTCGATTTTTGACTTTTGGGGGAAAATTTGGGGAATCTAAATTTATGCATTATAATTAATTTCTTTAGCAATATTTGATATTATTGAGTCGTTTGTAGATAGATACTAGTGGTTTGGAGGTGGTTCTAGAGGAAAAGCTGTAATTGAGCATTGAGTGGTCTATGGAGCGAGGTAAGTGTTGTGTCTAACTTTGACTTGAGGGAATTAGGAACCCTCAGACTATTTTCTATGTGAAATTCTTGTGAGCGGCGTATATGTGAGATGACGAGTACTTATGCACCACCAATTTATCTGTTTTTCCCTGATTTCCCATTTTCTCATATTATCTCTTTCCCCGTCTTAATTGTTACATGCTCCAATTGTGTTCCCATGCCTAATTGCTACTTGTTAGACATTATTTTCTCTTGTTCATGATATTGTTCTTTCCATAGTTCCATTATCTCCTATTATTTGCTTAAGCTGTTTTACCGGTACCTTTCTACTGTATATTCTGAATTGGTCTCACTGTGTAGTATTACTTATGTGAACTTTCATGGTGTACAAGATTCCTATTTGTTTCAGTTTGAGGTTGAAGTTTTGTGAAAGGATTCTGTGACTTAAATTGTGAAATTTCTGTACTTATTGAGTAATTAATATTGATATGGTGGGATCGGGTTGCACGTCGCAACAAGATGAATAAGGGTGATATATATTGAGGTTGAATAAGGATGATCTGATACTGAACGGTGGGAACGGGTTGCACGCCGCAACAGGTGTAACAAGGGTGGATTGTTTGGTAGAATAAGGGTGAACTGTGATTGTATTATTGTGATATGGTGGGATCGAGTTGCATGCCGTAACACTTTTATTTATAGTCACTGTCATTTATGTTATTATGAGGAAATAAGAGAGGAATATGAGATGTACGGTGGGATCGGGTTGCGCACAGCAAAAACCTATGTGTTTATGTTTTCCCTGAATTGTGTTAGCCTTATGGTATTCTCTTTTGCACTTGAGGATTGGTAATCTCTGAACACTGTTGATATATCTCCGGGAGTTGACGTATTTCTTGTAATTTACTGCTTTCTTCTATTTTGTATTTCCTATCCTGCTTTTATTATATATACTGCGTACAAGTTGTAGTGTGGGTGACCCGCCTTAGCCTCGTCACTACTTCGTCGATGTTAGGATCGGCACTTACCAGTACATGGGGTCGGTTGTACTGATACTGCACTCTGTACTTCCTGTGCAGATTTGGGTACTAGTTCGAGCTGATCATGAGGTTGGCTGCAGGATTCGTCTGACAGGAGACCCAAGGTAGATCTGCTGGTGTCCGCAGACCCTGGAGTCCTCTTCTATACATTACACTTTACTGTTTCTTTCATTTCAAAAACAGTTGTATCTCTTTCAGACCTTTACTTGTAGAAAATTCTTAGAAGTTCGCGAATTGTGATTCCAGATCTGGGTAGTAGTATGTATATATTGAGGTTGTTATAAATTTCCGCACTCATTTTTAACCTGTTATAGCTTATTTATTGTTAATGACTGAAATATGAAAGAATTGTCTTAATGATTCTCTAACATTGGCTTGCCTAGCAAGTGAAATATTAGGCGCCATCACGGTCCCGGCGGTAGGAATTCTGGGTCGTGACATGTTGGTATCAGAGCACTAGGTTGCCTAGGTCTCACAATTAACGAGCATGCTTAGTAAAGTCTGGAAGATCGGTACGGAGACGTCTGTGCTTATCTTCCAGAGGCTATGAAGTTTAGGAAAAAATTTCACTTCTATTCTTCTCTGTCGTGCGATTTTGTTTTCTCAATACTGATTGGACTCTTATACTCTTATTCTCTCGCAGATGGCGAGAACACGTACCGCTTCTATAGCTGAGCAGCAGCCAGAGCCCCCAGTGGCAGCTCCTACGAGGGACAGAGGTTGAGGTCGAGGCCGAGGCAGGGGCAGGGTTCAGCCTAGAGCTCGAGCAGCAACCCCAGCCGTGGAGCCTCAGGTAGAGTCTGACGAGGAGGTTCCATCCCAGACTGTTCCTGTCGAGCCAGCTCAGGTTCCGGAGGGGTTCTTTGCCACCCCAGTGCTTCAGGATGCCTTGGTCCATTTGGTGGGCCTTATGGAGAGTGTGGCCCAGACTGGCGCATTTACCATGGCACCAACCGTTTCTCAGGCTGGAGGAGGAGCCCAGACTCTTGCTACTCACACTCTGGAGCAGATAGCTCCCCAGTATCAGACTCCAACCACTCATCCAGTCGGAGTAGTTCAGCCGGTTATTTCGTCACAAACCGGTGATGGGTTAGCGATGTTTTCTGAGGCTTTGTGGAGATTGGACAGGTTTACCAAGCTCTTTCCAGTTCACTTCAGTGGTGCACCTTCAGAGGATCCCTAGGAGTATCTTGATAGCTGTCATGAGGTGTTACGAAACATGGGTATAGTGGAGACCAATGGGGTCGATTTTGCTGCATTTTAGATGACCGGTTCTACCAAGAAATGGTGGAGAGATTATTTGTTGACCAGACAAATTGGGTCGCCTGCTCTTACTTGGGACCAATTCTCTCACCTCTTTCTAGAGAAGTTTCTGCCTATCACATTGAGAGAGGAGCATCGCCGTCAGTTCGTGCGTCTCCAGCAGGGCAGTATGACTGTTACTCAGTATGAGACCCGTTTTGTGGATTTGGCCCGTCATGCTCTTCTTCTGCTTCCCACCGAGAGAGAGAGGGGGTGAGGAGGTT
>AWOL01S0046505.1:0-21656 GCA_000715115.1 Nicotiana otophora | reverse complement strand
AGAGAGAGAGAGAGAGAGAGAGAGAGAGAGAGAGAGAGGGTGAGGAGGTTTATTGACGGACTTGATCAGCCTATCAGATTGCAGATGGCTAAGGAGACTGTGAGTGAGATTTCTTTTCAGGCGGCTGCCAATGTCGCCAGGCGAGTCGAGATGGTTCTTGCACAGGGAGGTCAGGAGTCTGACAAGAGACCTCGTCATTCCGGTTAGTTCAGCGGTGCCTCACCTAGAGGTAGGGGTATTTTTGGTAGGGGTCATCCTCCCAGACCATTTCATTTAGCGTTTCAGGCATCCCACAATGCTTCAGGGAGTCGTGGTCCTTATGTGCCTCATTCTGGGCAGCCAGCCTATAGTGCACCATCAACTCCTATCAGTACACCTCCTATTCAGAGTTACTACCATGGTCCTTCGGCCCGTCCGGGTCAGTCTCAGATTCCACCACCACAGTATCGGGATGGATGTTTCGAGTGTGATAGTTATGGGCATATCAGGAGGACCTGTCCAAGATTATTGGGTGTCCCGCCACATCATCAGAGTTCTCGCGCCATGGTTCCGACACCAGTTGCTGCACCACCTGCTCAGCCAGCCAGAGGCAGGGGTTAGGCAGCCAAAGGTAGAGGCCAATTTGTTAGAGGTGGAGATCAGGTCATTAGAGGTAGAGGTCAGCCAGCAAGAGGTCGTCCCAGGGACGTAGTTCAGGGTGGCGGGGCCTAGCCCCGGTGTTATGCTTTTCCAGCCAGGCCTGAGGCTAAGTCATCTGACGCTGTTATCACAGGTACTGTTTCAGTTTGCAGTAGAGATGCTTCAGTTTTATTTGATTCGGGTTCTACTTACTCCTATGTGTCATCCTATTTTGCTTCATATTTGGTTGTGCCTCGTGATTCTTTGAGTGCTCCTCTGTATGTATCCACACCTATGGGAGATGTTATTGTTGTAGATCTTGTTTATCATTCGTGTGTAGTCACCATTGGGAGCTTGAGACTCGTGTAAGTCTTCTACTTCTCGATATGGTCGGTTTTGATGTCATTTTGGGTATGGATTGGTTGTCACCTTATCATGCTATATTAGATTGTCACACCAAGACGGTGACCTTAGCCTTGCCGGTGTTGCCTCGACTGGAGTGGAGAGGGACTCCTGGCCATTCTACCAGCAGGGTTATCTCTTATGTGAAGGCTCGGCATATGGTCGAGAAGGGGTGTCTAGCTTATTTGGCTTATGTCTGCGATTGTAGTGCGGAGGTTTCTTCCATGGATTCAGTACCCATTGTTCATGAGTTTCAAGAGGTGTTTCCTGCAGACCTATCGGGGATGCCACCTGACAAGGATATTGATTTCTGTATTGATTTAGCTCCGGGCACTCAGCCCATTTCCATTCCTCTATACCGTATGGCCCCGCTAGAGTTGAAAGAATTGAAGGAACAATTGCAATATTTGCTTGATAAGGGCATCATTAGACCTAGTGTCTTGCCCTGGGGTGCACTTGTGTTCTTTGTGAAGAAGAAAGATGGATCAATGAGAATGTATATAGATTATCGGTAGTTGAACAAAGTCACCATCAAGAACAAGTATCCATTGTTGAGGATTGATGATTTATTTAATCAACTTTAGGGTGCCAAGGTGTTTTCGAAGATTGATTTGAGATCTGCCTACCATCAGTTGAGGATTAGGGCACTCGATGTCCCTAAGACAGTTTTTCGAACTCGGTACAGACATTATGAGTTTCTAGTGATGTCCTTTGGGTTGACAAATGCCCCAGCAACATTTATGGATTTGATGAACCAAGTGTTCAAGCCTTATTTGGATTCCTTTTTTATCGTGTTTATTGATGATATCTTGATCTACTCGTGTAGTCGAGAGGAGCACGAGCAGCATCTCAGGATTGTAGTTCAGACTCTGAGAGCCAGTCAGTTGTATGCTAAATTTTCAAAGTGCGAGTTTTGGTTGCATTCAGTCGCTTTCTTGGGGCACGTTGTATCAGCAGAGGGCATTCGGGTAGATCCTAAGAAGATTAAGGCAATTCAGAACTGGCCTAGACCCACTTCAGCTATGGAGATCAGGAGTTTCTTGGGTTTGGCGGGCTATTATCGTCGATTTGTGGAGGGGTTTTCATCTATAGCAGCCCCGTTGACCAGGTTGACCCAGAACGGTGCCCCGTTCATATGGTCAGATGAGTGTGAAGTGATCTTTCAGAAGCTAAAGACTGCTTTGACTACAGCACCAGTATTGGTGTTGCCCACAGGTTTAGGATCTTATACGGTATATTGTGATGCATCCCGTATTGGGCTCGGTTCAGTATTGATGCAGGAGGGAAGGGTGATTGCATATGCATCGCGACAGTTGAAGGTTAACAAGAAGAATTACCCTGTCCATGACTTAGAGTTGGCAGCCATTGTTCATGCACTGAAGATTTGGAGGCACTATCTTTATGGCGTGTCGTGTGAGGTTTTCACGGATCATCGGAGTTTGCAGTACTTGTTCAAACAAAAAGGAGCTCAATTTGAGGCAGAGAAGATGGTTATACCTATTGAAAGATTATGATATCACCATCTTGTATCATCCCGGGAAGGCCAACGTAGTGGTCGATGCCTTAAGTAGGAAGTCAGTGAGTATGGGCAGCCTTGCGTGTATTCCAGTCGGTGAAAGACCGCTTGAATTAGATGTTCAGGCTTTGGCCAATCAGTTCGTGAGGTTGGATATTTCTGATCCAGTCATATTCTAGCTTGTACCATCGCTCGATCTTCGTTATTGGGCGGATCAGGGAGCGGTAGTATGATGACCCTCATTTGCTTGTCCTTAGGGACATGGTGCGGCACGGTGATGCCAAGCAGGTTACTGTTGGAGATGACGGAGTTTTGAGGATGCAGGGTCCTGTTTGTGTGCCTAATGTGTATGGACTTCGTGAGTTAATTCTAGAGGAGGCCCGCAGTTCCCGGTATTCTATTCACCCGGGCGCCGCCAAGATGTATCAGGATTTGCGGCAGCATTATTGGTGGAGGAGGATGAAGAAGGATATAGTTGCATATGTAGCTCGGTGTCTAAATTGTCAACAAGTAAAGTATGAGCATCAGAGACCTGGTGGTTTGCTTCAGAAGATAGAGATTCCTGAGTGGAAGTGGAAGTGTATCACTATGGATTTTGTTGTTGGACTCCCACGGACTCAGAGGAAGTTCGATGTTGTTTGGGTCATTGTGGACAGGCTGACTAAGTCAGCGCACTTCATTCCTGTAGCAATTACCTATTCTTCGAAGCAGTTGGTAGCACGTCTTCACGTATGCCCGTGTCTATCATTTCTGATCGAGGTACGTAGTTTACCTCGCACTTTTGGAGAGCAATACAGCGTGAGTTGGGCACGTGGGTTGAGTTGAGCACAACGTTTCACCCTCAGACGGACGGGCAGTCCGAGCGCACTATTCAGATATTGGAAGATATGCTCCATGCATGTGTTATAGACTTCGGAGGATCGTGGGATCAGTTCTTGCCCCTTGCAGAGTTCGCCTACAGCAACAACTACCAGTCGAGCATTCAGATAGCTCCCTATGAGGCATTATATGGTAGGCGGTGCCGGTCTCCAGTTGGGTGGTTCGAGCCGGGGGAGGCTCGATTGTTGGGTACAGATCTAGAACAGGATGCCTTGGATAAGGTCAAGATTACTCAGGATCGACTTCGCACAGCCCAGTCCAGGCAGAAGAGTTATACCGACCACAGAGTTTGTGATGTTGCATTCATGGTCGGGGAGAGAGTATTGCTTCGGGTATCACCTATGAAAGGTGTAATGAGGTTTGGAAAGAAGGGCAAGTTGAGCCCTAGTTATATCAGACATTTTGAGATTTTGGAAAGAGTGGGAGAGGTGGCTTACGGGCTTGCAATTCCATCGGGTTATCAGCGGTTCATCTAGTATTCCATGTGTCCATGCTCCGAAAGTATCACGACGATCCGTCCCATGTGTTAGACTTCAACTTTGTCCAGTTGGATAAGGAATTGACTTACGACAAAGAGACGGTGGCTATTCTAGCCCGCCAGGTTTGCCAGTTGAGATCAAAGAGTTATCTTTCAGTTCGAGTGCAGTGGAGAGGTCAGCCCGTCAAGGCAGCTACTTGGGAGTCTGAGTCGGATATGCGGAGTAGATATCCACATCTTTTCACCAGCTAGGTACTTTTCTATGTCCGTTCGAGGAAGAACGATTATTTTAGAGATGGAGAATATGATGACCCGATAGGTCATCTTATATTTTAGAATATAATTCTGTGTTTTGAGGTCTCAAAAACCTCATCTTAGCCTTTTTCGATTTGCGTGCACAGTCCGGGTGTTCTTCCGGAAGGCTTAAATGTTAAAACCTGATAAAAATAAGAATTTTGCCTGAAAAATTAATTTGAGTTGACTTCGGTCAACGTTTTGAGTAAACGAACCCGGATCCGTGTGTTGACGGTACCGGTAGGTCCATACCGTAATTTGGGACATAGGCGTATGCCCGGAATCGAATTCCGAGGTCCCTAGCTCGAGATATGAAATTTTGATGAAACATTAAAAGTTTAGAAGTTTGATGATTTTAAGAATTGACTGATGTTTGGTCTTGTTGATACCAGGTCCGCATTTTGGTTCCGGAGTCTGGTACATGTTCACTATAATATTTATGACTTGTCTGTCGAATTTGGTGAGAAACGGAGTTGATTTGACGTGATTCGGACGTTCGGTTGTGAAAATAGAAGTTTTAAAGTTTTCTTAAAAATTTCATTTGATTTGGTATCCGATTCGTGGTTTTAGGCGTTATTTTGGTGTTTTAGTTGCCCGAGCGAGTTCGTATAATATTTTAGGACTTGTGTGCATGTTTGGTTTGGAGTCCCGAGGGCTCGGGTGAGTTTCAGATAGGCTACGGGTGTTTTGAAACTTAGAAATCTGCTTTTTCTGCAGTTTCAGGTGCCTTCTGGTTTCCTTTTTCGCGTTCACGAAGGCACTCTCGCAAACACAAAAATGTGAGCTGGGTTGGGGGATGGTTTGTTCTACGCGAGCGCGAGGCCATGGTCGCGAACGCGAAGCATTGGGGGTCTGCTCTTCGCGAACGCAACAGGCAACACGCGAACGCGTAGAGTTATTGGAGATGGGATGGGGATCAGTGGGTTGTTCTACGCGGATGCGAGACAAGGCTCGCGAATGCGATGGCTAGGGGGGATAGACCATCGCGAACGCGGCAGGCCCTTCGCGAACGCGAAGAAAGCCTGATGCCCAGACTTTAAAATAGAACCAATTTTTCATAAACTCTCCATTAGAGCTCGTCCTAGGTGCCATTTTGAAGGGAAAACTCAACATAAATTCATGGGTTTGTACTATTTAACTCATTTTCTTCCATTTCTATCATCACCCATTAAATTCCTAGCCCTATTCTTTGTTCTTTCATGGTAGAAAACTAGGGATTTAGGAAGAATTGAGGGTTTTTGCAAACTAGGGATTTAGACCTCAATTTGGGGTCGGATTCTAAATCTAATTGTATAATCGGGCTCGGGGTGAATGGGTGAATGGATTTTGGCCCGAACTTCGAGTTTTGACCAAGCGGGCCCGAGGTCAATTTTTGACTTTTGGGGAAAAGTTTGAGGAATCTAAATTTATGCATTGTAATTGATTTCTTTAGCAATATTTGATATTATTGAGTCGTTTGTGGATAAATACGAGTGGTTTTGAGGTGGATTCTAGAGGAAAAGCTGTAATTGAGCATTGAGTGGCCTGTGGAGCGAGGTAAGTGTTGTGTCTAACTTTGACTTGAGGGAATTAGGAACCCTCGGACTGTTTGCTATGTGAAATTCTTGTGAGCTGCGTATATGTGAGGTGACGAGTACTTATGCGCCGCCAATTTATCCGTTTTTCCCCGATTTCCCGTTTTCTTATATTATCGCTTTACATGTCTTAATTGGTACATGCTCTAATTGTGTTCCCATGCCTAATTGCTACTTGTTAGACATTGTTTTCTCTTGTTCATGATATTGTTCTTTCCATAGTTCCATTATCTCCTATTATTTGCTTAAGCTGTTTTACCGGTACCTTTCTGTTGTATATTCTGAATTGGTCTCACTGTGTAGTATTACTTATGTGAACTTTCATGGTGTACAAGATTTTTATTTGTTTCAGTTTGAGGTTGAAGTTTTGTGAAAGGATTCTGTGACTTAAAATTGGGAAATTTCTGTACTTATTGAGTAATTAATATTGATATAGTGGGATCGGATTGCACATCGCAGCAGGAGGAATAAGGGTGATATATATTGAGGTGGAATAAGGGTGATCAAATACTAAACGGTGGTAACGAGTTGCACGCCGCAACAGGTGTAATAAGGGTGGATTGTTTGGTGGAATAAAGGTGAACTATGATTGCATTATTGTGATATGGTGGGATCGGGTTGCACGCCGCAACACTTTTATTTATAGTCACTTTCATTTATGCTATTATGAGGAAATAAGGGAGGAATATGAGATGTACGGTGGGATCGGGCTGCGCGCCGCAACAACCTATGTGTTTATGTTTTCCTTGAACTGTGTTAGCCTTATGGTATTCTCTTTTGCACTTAAGTATTGGTAATTTCTTAACACTGTTGATATATCTCCGGGAGTTGACGTATTTCTTGCAATTTACTGCTTTCTTCTATTCTGCATTTCCTATCCTGCTTTTATTATATATATACTGCGTACAGGTTGTAGTGTGAGTGATCCGCCTTAGCCTTGTCACTACTTCATCGAGGTTAGGTTCGGCATTTATCTCTACATGGGGTCGGTTGTACTGATACTGCACTCTGCACTTCCTGTGCAGATTTTGGTGCTGGTACGAGCTGATCGTGAGGTTGGCTGCAGGATTCGTCTGACAGGAGACCCAAGGTAGATCTGCCAGCGTCCGCAGACCCTGGTGTCCCCTTCTATACATTACACTTTACTGTTTCTTTCATTTCGAAAATAGTTGTATCTCTTTCAGACCTTTACTTGTAGAAAAATCTTAGAAGTTCGTGAATTGTGACTCCAGAATCGGGTTGTAGTATGTATATATTGAGGTTGTTATAAATTTCCGCACTCATTTTTAACTCGTTATAGTTTATTTGTTGTTAATTACTGAAATGTGAAAAAATTGGCTTAATGATTCTCTAACGTTGGCTTGCCTAGCAAGTGAAATGTTAGGCGCCATCATGGTCCCGACGGTGGAAATTCCGGGTCGTGACACGTACGGTCTGATCCATGGATGCATCCTATATATACAACCGATCCACATGAATAGAGAAACTTTTCAGATTTCAAATTTCACATTTACAACTCCTAGATAAGCCCATGAAAATGATATAATTTCCATCAATAATTAAGCATTTCTGCCAACTCTCTAAGTAATGAAGCTCAATTTAACATGATCTTTAACCAAGTATTACTTACTAATACAAGTAATTATTCTAACAGGTTGAGTCCAAATAGTGTGAGTAATGGCATAATAAAGGCCTATGTCTACCCGAACATTATATGAATTCTAGCTACGCATGGACTCTCGTTACTTCGTGCGTACGTAGCGCCCACAATAGTAACAAATAGTAATTTAAACACCTATGTGGTAAATTCTCTCTTACAAGGTTAGGCAAGAGACTTACCTTGTTCCCAAGTTCGCTTTTTGGTCCACAAATCACTCTAAAGTCTCAAGTCGGTGCCGAACAATCTGGAACTAGCCAAATATTATATAAATTAATCAATATATACTCAAAAGTTCATAATTTAGCTATTAGAATAATTACCCAACCCAAATTGGAAGATTCCTAAAATTCACCCATGGCTCACGTGCCCGGATTCCGGATAATTTTGAAGATAAATGTTACCCATAACCTCACGAACCCAAATATATAATTTCTACTCAATTCCATAATCATTTTCGTGGTCTAATCCCATTTTTATCAAAACCTAGATTTTTCAACAATCTCCTAAAATTTTCACAATTTCTATGTTAAAATCTAACTATAATGCATGTATTAAACTCATATCGTGTAGAAATTACTTACCTCAAAGTGCTCGGTGAAACTCCATCCTCAAAGAGCTCTAAAATCGTCAACCAAGTGAAAGGAATGAATTAAAAAGCCTAACTCCCGACATTTTAAAACGCACTGCCCAGGCATCCTTTCTTCGCGATCGCGAAGGCAAACAGCCCAGGCCTAGAAAATTGGCTATCACGAACACGACCAGAGCCTTGCGAACGCGAATCTTGTATGTCCTTCCCTATTTGAACGTAAGGGCTTCTTCGCGAACGTGAAGACCAACAGCGGCCACCCCTGCCCAACCTTCCCTACACGAACGGGGGCATATTCACGCGAATGCGAAGGCCACAAGTCCCAAACTTTCGCGAACGCGGACTGAGTGTCGTGAATATGAAGAACAAATTCCAGTCCCCCAATTTTCCTTCTTCACAAACGTGACCCCACCCACGCGATCACGAAGAAAGAAACTAGAACCAGCAATGACAATATTTTAGACTTAGCTCCGGACGGTCCACAACTCACCCGAGACACCCGAGACCCCGTTCAAATGCACCAACAAGTCCATAAACATAATACAGACATGCTCTAACTCTCGAAACTCGTAAAACAATATCAAAACAAAGAATCGCACCCCAAAACCAAATAGAATCAAGTTATGAACTTCAAGCTTTTCAATGTACTCCGAACGCGTTGAATCATACTTAGACTACTCGGAATGACATCAAATTTTGTGTGCAAGTCATAAATCAACATACAGAACTATTTCCAGGCTTAGAATCTCAAACACACCCCGATGACATCAAAGCCTACTCCCAACCAAACTTAAAGAACTTGAAAACCTCTAGTGTGCCAATTTTTAACATTAAGCGCCGAAATACTCCCGGGTCATTCGAAACCCGATTTGAACTCACGCCCGAGTCCAAGATAATCATACAAACCTATTGGGACCGTCAAAGCCCGGTTCCGAGTTCGTTTACTCAAAACATTAACTCAAGTCAAACTTGACCATTATAGGCCACTATTAAGGAACTAAGTATTCCGATTTCAACCCGAACCCTTCCAAACCTGAACCAACCATCCCTGCAAGTCATAAAATAGTAAAGGTACATACAGGGAGTCTTAATTCAGAAAAAAGTGATCTAAAAAGCAAAACGACAGGTCGGATCGTTACATTCTCCACCTCTTAAACAAACGTTCATCCTAGAACCATTCCTGGAGTGCTGAATATGTTCGGATATCTGCTCTTCATGTCTTCCTCGGTCTCCCAAGTCGCTTCCTCAAATTGTTGACCCCTCCACTGGACCTTCACCGCAGAAATCTTCTTGGACCTCAACTGGCGAACCTGATTGTCAATAATAGCAACTGGCTCCTCCTCGTAACCCAAGCTCTCATGTAGCTGAACCGTGTTGTAATCTAACACATGCGACCTGTCGGCATGGTACCTCCTGAGCATAGACATATGGAGGACTGTATGAACTCCCGATAGACTGAGAGGCAAAGCAAGATCGTAAGCAACCTCCCCAACTCGTCTCAATACCTCAAATGGGCCAATAAACCTTGGGCTCAACTTGCCCTTCTTGTCGAACCTCATGATTCCCTTCATCGGCTAGACCTTCAAGAGAACCTTCTCGCCCACCATAAATGATAAATCACGCACTTTCTAATCCACATAATACTTTTGTCTAGACTGTGCTGTGCGAAGTCGCTCCTAAATCAACTTTACCTTTTCTAAGGCATCCTTCACTAAATCAATGCCATACCTCGCCGGGATCAAATAATCCAATGGGAGAACGACATCGCCGACTATATAAAGCCTTGAATGGAGCCATCTCAATGCTGGACTGATAATTGTTGTTATAATCAAACTCGGTCAAAGGTAAGAATCGATCCCACTGCCCTCCGAAGTCAATCACACATGCTTTGGGCATATTGATCACATCCAAAGCACACCACAATAGAGATATGAAACAACCATATGCAATAATAAATACCCAACTAGGAGTCGGGGTTGAATTCACTGAGAGCTAGGATGAGAGTCAGAGGTATATATTTCAATTGAGCAATTGGATTATCTAGATTGCACTTCCACAACAAGGATTTTTTTTATTCCTACTGTTAATCTAATAATTGCAAGATAAAGAAAATAGACTAGAGATAATTGTTTTTAGGGTTTTTTTTCAAATGGGTAAAAGGCCTAGGGTTGTGACCATAACCTAGATATTTACCTAATGGGATAAAAACGTTAATGCTTGTTTTATTGATAAGGGTGTATTATAGCTCGCAACTCTACATTACCCACTCAATACCTCTCGGATAAAGAGTGGTTTTGCCCAATTTGGATTTCTCAAGACCAAATGGGTATCACCCAAAACAGTTGATAAGAGCTCAAGTCGGGTTATTACTATCTCTAGGTTGAACCCTTCAATTGGGTTAATCAATCTCTCAATTAACCCATTTCCTTATTAGCTAAGTTATCCTAGACTAGGTCCCTCTTTCTTAAGTAGAGACTAAGTCAAATAGGCAAGAACTAATGTTTGCAACCATTAATTCTACAACTAAAGCATGAATTAAGCTAAATAATCAACACTCAATCATAAACAAGCACTAAATTAGATACCCATAAGGTTTGCGCGCTAGGGTTGGGTCACAACCATAGTAAAAGTCTAACTACTCATTTGGGGATTTGAAGAGAATAAGGGAGAAAAACTAATTAAACTTATAATGGAAGCTTAAAAAGATTAAATCCAATGTAAATACACCAAAGCAATGTAAAACTTCCTAAAGTAGTAAAGAAAAACGGTTACACCAACTTCAGATGTTCAAACTTAATCTAATTTTGTGAAACTCGTCTATTTATACAAGGCTAAAAATATCAGACAAAAATGCCCCTCGGGAGGTTCTGCGGTCGCACAATTCCATGTGCGGTCCGCAAATTTTTTCATCTGGCAGGAAGTGGAGTTCTACGGCCGCACAATCCTAAACTGCAGCCGAGAGGCAATCTTCTACGGCCTCACAATCCTAAACTGCAGCCGAGAGGCAATCTTCTACGGCCGCACATTTCTGGGATGTGGCCGCAAGGCAACTCTTCTACGACCGCATAATTATTGTGCGGTCCGCAATTCACAGAGGATCCTGGACTTGGTCTTTTTGCATACTCTCTGATCTTCGACTCTTACCCCAGTTTTGTGGCCGCACAATTCATATGCGGTCCACACTTTGCGCAAAGTTCTGCTAAACTTTTCTCCTTGGTTTGTGGCCGCAGATGGAATTCTGCGGTCCGTAATTTCTCTTGCGGTCGCAGAATTCCTTCTGCGGACCACACATTTGTGCTTTTGTGTCCTTTATTGCCTTGTGCTTCGGAACACTCCTTTTTTAGTCAGATTTCATCTCGGGAGACCAATTTCCAGCATTTCTGCAATTTTGCACAATTTCATTAGTTTTGGGAACACAATTCAATGCTTTTGAATTAAAACAGAAGCTAAAAGATGCTAATAAGTAGTCAAAATCCAAACTTATCACATATCCTCCAATATCTGAACCATGATGAAAGGCTGTGTTGAGCTCTATCCGGGTGCCCAACTCACTCTGTACTACTCTCCAAAAGTGCGAAGTGAACTGAGGAACTTTATCTGAAATGATGGAAACAGGCACACCATGCGATCGAACGATCTCCTGAATGTAAATTTGGGTCAATCTCTCTGAAGAGTACGTAGTCACAACCGAAATAAAGTGTGACGACTTGGTCAACCTGTCTACAATGACCCAAATGGCATCAAACTTCCTCAACATCGGCAGCAACCCAACTACAAAGTCTATAGTGATCCTCTCCCATTTCCATTATGGTATAACCATCTGCTGGAGTAGGCCGTCTGGCCTCTGGTGCTCATACTTAAGTTGCTTGCAATTTAGACACCCCACTACATACTCAACTATGTCTTTCTTCATTCGTCGCCACCAATAACGCTGCCTCAGGCCGCGATACATCTTCGTAGCACTAAGGTGAATAGAATACCGAGAGTTGTGTTCCTCCTCTAAAATCTTCTCCCTCAAGCCATCAACATTAGGAACACATAAGCGACCCTGGAGTCGCAGAACACCATCCTCGCCGATAGTAACCTCCTTGGCACCACCCCGAAGTACCGTCTCTCTAAGAACTAGAAGGTACAAATCATCGTACTGACGAGTCTTGATCCGCTCAAATAATGAAGACTGAGCCACTACACATGAAAGAACTCCACTAGGCTCTAAAATATCCAATCTCACAAGTCTGTTAGCTAGGTACTGAATGTCCAAAGCCAATGGCCTCTCCTCTGCTAAAATAAATTCCAAACTACCCATACTCCCAGCCTTTCTGCTCAAGGCATCTTCAATCATATTCGCCTTGACCGAATGATAGAGGATGGTAATATCATAGTCCTTCAGTAACTCAAGCCACCTGTTGTGATGACCTGATAGGTCATCTTTAAAATTAACAATCAATTCTAAGCTCTGAGACCTCGAATAACACCATTTAGCATTCCTAGACTTGCGTGCGTAGTACGTATATTGTTTCAAAAAGCTTTTATGTGAAAATTTGATAAAACAAATGTGAAATAGTGTTTTAAAACTCACTTAAATTGATTTCGGTCAGCATTTTGAGCAAACATACCCAGATCGATATTTTGACGGTCCCAGTAGGTCCGTATCATAATTTGAGACTTGGACGTATGCCCGGAATTTAATTTGGAGGTCCTTAGCTCGAGTTATCGCCATTTATTGAAAATTAGAAGTTTGGAAGCTTAAAGATTTCAAAGTTTGACCACAAATTGACTTTTATTAATACCGGGCTCGGATTTTGATTTTAAAAGTTGGAATAGCTCCGTTATGTTGTTTGGGACTTACATGCAAAAATTTAGGCCATTCCAGACTATTTTGACGTGTTTCGGCGCGCGTTTTAGAATTGAAATTTTCATAAATTAATTAAGTTCGAATCGAGGTGCGAATTGTAGTTTTGACATTGTTTGATGTGATTTGAGGCCTCGACTAAGTTCGTATGATGTGTTAGAACTTGTTGGTGTATTTGGTTGAGGTCCCGGGGGCCTCGGGTGGATTCCGGATGGTTAACGGATCAAAATTTGGACTTAAGGAATATATGAAATTTTGGCCTTCTGGTGCAATCGCACCTGTGGATTTCTGAATGCAGGTGCGAGCTCGTCGAAGCGAGCCTGGCATCGCAGAAGTGGATGGTCCGCAAAAGCGGATGAAACGTCGCAGAAGTGTGACCGCAGAAGCAACAAATTGGTCGCAGATGCGGCCTGTGCTAAGGGGGCATTGGACTACAGAAGTGAGCCAGCCCATAGAAGCGACAACCATCCTCACATCTGTGAGACCGCATATGCGTCCAAATGCATCGCAGATGCGGAAATGCTGGCAGTGTTAAAAACAAAGAGGTTCCGATATTTTTGTCATTTTGGACATTTCAAGCACGGTTTAGGGCACTCTTTTAGAGGGAATTCACGTAAAAACTTCAGGTAAGTCACTTTTGATCATTTTTAAACAATAATATTGAAATATCATCGAGTATTTCGACTAGATTACGTATTTTTGAGGTGAAATTCGAGGATTTGGGCCTAGGATTTGAAAATAAGATTTGGGAATTTGAAGGCCGAGTTGATGTCAGAATTTAATAAAATTTATATGGTTGAACGCGTGGTTGAATGGGCGTTCATATTGTGTAACTTTCATCGAGTTTTGAGATTTGGGCCCCACTATTGATTTTTGAATTGAATTTCGGTTTTTAATTGGAAAATTTAGTATTTTCATATATAGTTGATTTATATAATTCGTGTCGAGTATATTAAATTGTTTGTGACTATATTCGAGGCATTTAGACACCAATTCGGGAGGCAAAGGTTTATTGGAATCTTGAGTTGGTTGCAACGTGAGGCAAGTGTCGTAGTTAACCTTGACTTAAGGGAGTAGGACTTGTTTGTCTATTTGCTACGTGATTTAATGTGTGGGTACAATATATATGTGAGGTGACGAGTACTTATACGTTGTGGTTGAGTCAAAGCATGCAGGTGGAATTTGTTCATTATTAATAATTTCCTATTTAATTAAGATATTCCTGCTTAAGTTTATTATTATTTAGTTGATCATCTTTCATGAAATTTTTGTTAATTTAATTATTGTTGAATATTTTGGAAGGTGAGGTCGGTATTCTGGTATTTGAATTGATTAATAAGTATAGATCCCCGCATTTAAAATACTCTTCCAAATTTATATTATTATTGTCATGGTGAGGAAGAGTGTAAAAGCACGAAAGGTGATGCCGTGCCATTTTCACATCATTATTTATTGATTTATAAAGTGAGAAAGAGAGTTAAAGCACGAAGGATGATGCCGTGCCATTTAAATTATTTATTCATCATAATGTGGCAAGAAAAATATTTAAAGCACGAAGGGTGATGTCGTATCGTTCATATTATTTATTTATCATTTCATGGGGAGAATGAGAGTAAAAGCACGAAGGGTGATGTCGTGCCATTGTTTTTACATTTCAGCTACTTATTTTGTTGTTGGTGCATTATTTGGTTGCTATGTGACACTTCCTTGAGTTGAATTTTTATACCATTTCCCTTCACATGTTCCCTCACAAATTTTTAAAATTTGTTAATTATTGTGTTCAATATTGCTTTGTATATGTATATACTTGCACAGGTCGATTACGTATGTGTCTTGTCATAGCCTCATCACTACTTCGTCGAGGTTAGGCTCGACACTTACGGAGTACATGGGGTCGGTTGTACTCATACTACACTCTGCACTTCTTGTGCAGATTTTGGAGTTAGTCCCAGCGGCGTATTATAGACTTGCTCAGATTCATCTACCTAGAGGAGACTTGAGATATAACTCACAATGTCCGCAGTTCTGAAGTCCCCTTCTACTTTATCTTAGCTGTGTATTATCTTTCAAACAGCTTGAATTTTATTCAGACCTTTATTTGTATTATTCTAGTAGCTCGTGTACCTGTGACACCAGATTCGGGGATGTATTTGGATGATTCGGTTGTTATGGTCTTCCGCACTTTATTTCAGTAATTGACTTCCATTTAATATGATTTGTTTAAAATTGGTTAAGATTATTCTAATGTTGGCTTGCCTAGTAAGTGAAATGTTAGGCGCCATCACGGTCCCAAAGGTGGGAATTTCGCGTCGTGACAAGTTAGTATCAGAGCACTAGGTTACTTAGGTCTCACGAGTCACGAGCAAGCTTAGTAGAGTCTGAAGGATCGGTACGGAGATGTCTGTACTTATCTTCCAGAGGCTATGAAGTTTAGGAACAATGTCACTTCTTTCTTATTTTGTCGTGCGATTTTATTCTATTATCGATGATTGAACCATTCTATTCTTGTTCTCTCGCCGATGGTGAGAACACATACTACATCTACTACCAGACACGAGCCAGAACCCCCGGTGGCAACTATGACCAGGGGTAGAGGCCGAGGTGGCGCCAGAGGTAGAGGTAGAGCTCAGTCTAGAGCTCGAGCCGCAGCACATGTTGTAGAACCTCAGGTGGATTTGGAAGCGGAGGTTCCAGCTCAGACTGTACCTATTGGACCAGTTTACTAAGCTCTTTCCAGTTCACTTCAGAGGTGCACCTTCTGAGGACCCACCTGATTATCTTGACCGCTGCCATAAGGTGTTGCGGAACATGTGTATAGTTGAGACCAATGGGTAGATTTTGCTATATTTCATATGACAGGTTCCGCCAAGAGGTGGTGGAGAGATTATGTGTTGACCAGACCAGCTGGGTCACCTGCATTTACTTGGGAGCAGTTCTCACAGCTATTTCTAGAGAAGTTTCTCCCTATCACAATGAGAGAGGATTACCGCAGGCAGTTTGAGCGCCTCCAGCAAGGCAGTATGACTGTTACTCAGTACGAGACCCATTTTGTGGATCTAGCCCGTCATACTCTACTTTTACTTCCTACTGAGGGAGAGAGGGTGAGGAGGTTTATTGATGGACTCACTCACCCTATAAGGCTTCAGATGACCAAGGAGACTGGAAGTGAGATTTCCTTTCAGGCGGCTGCTAATGTTTCTAGGAGATTCAAGGTGGTTCTTGTACATGAGAGAGGGTAGGGGTCTGATAAGAGGCCTCGTCAGTTCAGTGGTACCTCGTCTTGAGGCAAGGGTAATTTTGGTAGAGTCCATCCTCCCAGACCATTTCATTCAGCGCACCAAGCATCCCATAGTGCTTCAGGTGGTCGCGGCTCTCATATGTCTCACTCTGACCAGCTAGTCTACAACGCACCACCAGCTCCTATTAGTGCACCTCCGCTCCAGAGTTTCAGGGTGGTTACTCAGGTTGACAGGGTCAACAGTCATAGCAGTCGAGGTCATTTTATACTTATGGTGATCCGAGGCATATTGCTAGATTTTGCCCACGGGCACTGGGAAGCTCACTGCAACAGGGTTCTCATGCCATGGTCCCGGCACCGTTTACTTCACCGCACGCTCAGCCAGCTAGAGGTAGGGGTCAGGAAACTAGAGGTAGAGGTCAGGCCATTAGAGGTGGAGGCTAGCCAGTTAGAGGTCATCCCAAAGATGTAGCACCAAATGGTGGGGCCCAGCCCTGATTTTATGCTTTTCCAACTAGGCCTGAGGCCGAGTCATCCAATGTCGTGATCACAGGTATTGTTCCAGTTTACCATAGAGATGCTTCAGTTCTGTTTGATCCAAGATCTACGTATTCTTATGTGTCCTACTATTTTGCTTCATATCTGGTTGTGCCTCGCAATTCTCTGAGTGCTGCTATGTGTGTGTCCACACCAGTGGGGGATTCTGTTGTGGTAGATCATGTTTATCATTTGTGTGTGGTCACTATTGGAAGTCTTGAGACTAGTGTGGATTTTCTACTCCTTGATATGGTAGATTTTGATATTATCTTGAGTGTGGATTGGTTGTCGCCTTATCATGCTATATTGGATTATCACGCCAAAATGGTGACCTTATCCATGTCGAGGTTGCGTCAATTAGAATGGAAAGGGATTCTTGGACATTCTACCAGCAGGGTTATCTCTTATGTGAAGGCTCGACATATGGTCGAGAAGGGCTGTATAGCTTATTTGCCGCATATTCGCGATTCAAGTGCGGATGTTCCTTCTATGGGTTCAGTCCCAGTTGTCCGTGAGTTTCCAGATGTATTTCCTGTAGATTTGCAAGGGATGCCACCCGACAGTGATATTGACTTATGTATTGATTTAGCTCCAGGCACTCAACCCATTTTTATTCCACCATACCGTATGGCCCTGCCATAGCTAAAGGAATTGAAGGAGTAGTTACAAGACTTGCTTGATCAGGGATTCATTAGACCTAATGTCTCGCCCTGGGATGTACCAGTATTATTTGTAAAGAATAAAGATGGTTCAATGCGGATGTGTATAGATTATCGGGAATTGAACAAGGCTACTATCAAGAATAAGTATCCGTTGCCAAGAATTGATGACTTATTCAATTAGCTTCAGGGCGCCAAGGTGTTTTCAAAGATCGATTTGAGGTCTGATTACCATCAGTTGAATATTAGGGCATCTGATTTCCCTAAGACAACTTTTCAGACTCGACATGGGCATTATGAGTTCCTAGTGATGTCATTTGGGCTGACAAATGCCCCAGCAGCATTTATGGATTTGATGAACCGGGTGTTCAAGACCTATTTGGATTCTTTTGTGGTTGTATTCCTTGATGATATCTTGATTTACTCTATCAGTCAAGAGGAGCATAAGCATCATCTTCGGATTGTGCTTCAGACTTTGAAAAATAATCCATTATTTGCCAAATTTTCAAAATGTGAATTTTGGTTAGACTCAGTTGCCTTTTTGGGGAATATTGTATCGGCAGAAGGCATAAAAGTGGATTGTAAGAAGTTTGAGGCAGTTCAGAATTGGCCTAGACCTACTTCAGCTACAAATATCTGGAGTTTCATGGGTTTGGCAGGTTATTATCACCGGTTTGTGGAGGGGTTTTCATCCATAGCAGCCCCACTGACCATATTGACCCAGAAGGGTGCCCCATTCAGATGGTCAGACGAGTGTGAGTTGAGCGTTCAGAAGATCAAGACCGCTTTGACTACGGCACCAGTATTGGTAATCCCACAGGTTCAGGATCTTATACGGTATATTGTGATGCATCTGGCATTGGGCTTGGTGCAATATTAATGCAATATGGCAGAGTGATTGCATATGCGTTACGACAGTTGAAAGTTCATGAGAAGAATTACTGTGTTCATGACTTAGAAAATGCAGCCATTGTTCATGTGCTGAAGACTTGGAGGCACTACCTTCACGGTGTTTCGTGTGAGGTATTCACTGATCATCGTAGTACAGTATATGTTCAAACAAAAAGATCTCAATTTGAGGTAGATAAGATGGTTGGAGCTGTTGAAAGACTATGATATCACCATTTTGTATCACCCCGGAAATGCCAATGTGATGGTCGATGCTTTGAGTAGAAATGTTGTGAGTATGGGCAGCCTTGCGTATATTCCGGTTGGTGAGAGACAGTTAGCTACAGATGTTCAGACTTTGGCCATTCATTTCGTGAGGTTAGATGTTTCAGATTCCAGTCAAATTCTAGCTTGCTCGGTCGCTCGGTCTTCCTTGTATGAGCGTATCATAGAGTGACAGTATGATGATCCACATTTGCTTGTCCTCAAGGACACAGTGCGGCACGGTGGTGCAGGTTGTTGTGGGAGATGATGGAGTTCTGCGGATGTAGGGTCGTATTTGTGTGCCTAATGTGGATGGGCTTCGTGAATTAATTCTTGAGGAGTCTCACAATTCCCGGTATTCTATTCATCCGGGTGCCGCCAAAATGTATCAAGATTTGCGGCAACATTATTGGTGGAGGAGAATGAAGAAGGATATAGTTGCATATGTAGCTCAGTGTTTAAATTGTCAGAAAGTCAAGTACGAGCATTAGAGACCTGGTGGTTTGCTTTAGAAGTTAGAAATTCCTGAGTGGAAGTGGGAGAGTATCACTATGGATTTTGTTGTTGGGCTCCCACGGACTCAGAGAAAGTTCGACGCAGTATGGGTCATTGTGGACAGGTTGACCAAGTCAGCACATTTCATTCCAGTAGCAGTTACCTATTCTTCAGATCAGTTAGCGGAAATTTACATCCGCGAGATTCTTCGCCTTCATGGTGTGCCCGTGTCTATTATTTCAGATCGAGGTATGCGATTCACCTCGCACTTCTGGAGGGCTATGCAGCGTGAGTTAGGCATGCGGGTTTAGTTGAATACAACATTTCATCCGCAGACAGGCGGACAGTCAGAGCGCACTATTCAGATATTGGAAGATATGCTTCGCGCTTGTGCTACAGACTTTGGACGGTCTTGGGATCAGTTCTTGTCACTTGCAGAGTTTGCCTATAATAACAACTACAAGTTGAGCATTCAAATGGTATGAAGCATTATACGGGAGGCGATGTTGTTCGCCAGTTGGCTGATTTGAACCAGGAGAGGCTCGGTTGTTGGGTACCGATTTGGTACAGGATGCCTTGGATAAGGTCAAGAGTATTCAAGATCGATTTTGCACAGCTCAGTCTAGGCAAAAGAGTTATGCCAACCGTAAAGTTCGTGATGTTGCATTCATAGTTGGTGAAAGAGTATTGCTCCGGGTTTCACCTATGAAGGGTGTAATGAGGTTCGGAAAGAAGGGCAAGTTGAGCCCTAGGTATATCGGACCCTTTGAAATTCTTGAAAGGGTGGGTGAAGTAGCCTACATTCTTGCACTACTACCTGGTTTATCAGCAGTTCATCTGGTGTTCCATGTGTCTATGCTCCGGAAATACCATGATGATTTGTCCCGTGTATTAGATTTCAGCTTAGTCCAATTGGACAAAGATTTGACTTATGAAAAGGAGTCGATAGCTATTCTAGCCCGGCAAGTCCGACAGTTGAGGTCTAAGAGTTATCCTTCAGTTCGGGTGCAATGGAGAGGTCAGTCGATTGAGGCAGCTACCTGGGAGTCCGAGTCGGACATGCGGAGTAGATATCCACACCTTTTCACCGGCTCAGGTATTTTTCTAATTCCGTTCGAGGATGAACATTTGTTTTAGATGGTGGAGAATGTGATGACCCTATAGTTCATCTTTAAAATTAACAATCGATTCTATGCTCTGGGACCTCGAATAACACCATTTAGTATTTCTCGACTTGCGTGCGCAGTCCGTATATATTTTCAGAAAGCTTCTATGTGAAAATTTGATTAAAAATGTGAAATAGTGCTTTAAAACTCACTTAAGTTAACATATGTCAACATTTTGAGCAAATGGATCCGGATCGATGTTTTGACGGTCCCGGTAGGTCCGTATCGTAATTTGGGACTTGGGCGTATGCCCGAAATTTAATTTGGAGGTTCCTAGCTCGAGTTATCGCCATTTATTGAAAATTAGAAGTTGGAAAGCTTAAAGATTTCAAAGTTTGACCACAAATTGACTTTTATTGATATCGGCCTCAGATTTCGATTCCGAAAGTTGGAATAGCTCTGTTATGTAATTTGGGACTTACATGCAAAATTTAGGTCATTCCAGATTGTTTTGGCGTGTTTCGGCACGAGTTTTAGAATTGAAATTTTCATAAATTCATTAAGTTTGAATCGAGATGCGAATAGTAGTTTTGACGTTGTTTGATATGATTTGAGGCCTCGACTAAGTTTGTATGATGATTTAGGACTTGTTGGTATATTTGGTTGAGGTCACGGGGGCCTCGGGTGGATTCCAGATGGTTAACGGATCAAAATTTGGACTTAAGGAAAATCTGAAATTTTGTCCTTCTGGTACAATCGCACCTGCATATTTCTAACCGCAGGTGCAAGCTCGCTGAAGCTGACGAAATGTCGCGCTGCAGAAGCGACAAATTGGTCGCATATGTGGCCTATGCTAAGGGGGCATTGGACCGCAAAAGCAGATACTTCTTTGCATAAGCTAGTCCGTTGAAGCGAGCCAGCCCACAAAAGCGACAACCAACCTAGCATCTACGAGACCGCAGATGCATCCAAGTGCATCGTAGATGCAGAAACGCTATCAGTGTTAAAAATAGAGGGGTTCCGACAGTTGTGTCATTTTGGATATTTCAAGCACGGTTTGGGGCGCATTNGCTAGTCCGTTGAAGAGAGCCAGCCCACAAAAGCGACAACCAACCTAGCATCTACGAGACCGCAGATGCATCCAAGTGCATCGCAGATGTGGAAACGCTATCAGTGTTAAAAACAGAGGGGTTCCGACAGTTGTGTCATTTTGGATATTTCAAGCACGATTTGGGGCGAATGTTCAGAAAGAATTCACGGAAAAACTTGAGGTAAGTCACTTGTGATCATTGTTTATCAATAATATTGAATTATTATCGAGTATTTCGACTAGATTACGTGTTTTTTGGAGGTAAAATTCGAGGATTTGGACCTAGGGATTTGAAAATAAGATTTGGGGATTTGAAGGCCGAGTTGATGTCGTACTTCAATAAAATTTGTATAGGTGGACTCGTGGTTGAATGTGCGTTCATATTTTATAACCTTTGTCGAGTTTCGAGACGTGGACTCCACAGTTAATTTTTGAATTGAATTTCGGATTTTAATTAAAAATTTTAGTATTTTCATATAGAATTGGTTTCTATAATTCGTGTGGAGTATATTGAATTGTT
>AWOL01S0046503.1:112829-123874 GCA_000715115.1 Nicotiana otophora | reverse complement strand
AAAAAAAAAAGAAAGAAAAGGAAATCTCCATCATATATTAATAGCGTTCTGGCCTCAGTAGAAAATTAGGTATGATTCACAAATTGTTGACTATCATTCTGTCGAGACACTTCTTTTGCCTATTCATTCTTTATTTTAACCTTTGAAAGAGGTGGAATCTTTCCTTTTTGGGAGTGGAGGATCAGGTAAAATGTGTAGACATACTTCATTCATGGTAATAGATTTAGACAGAGGTCTGTGGGGCTTTCCTGTTTTCTCTCACAGACAAGGGAAAGGGAGAATTCTGTTATATTGTTGTAGTTCTTTTCATAGTGTCAGAAAGATGCCTTTTCTACATTCACTCATAGCAGTTGAAATTCTTTTAGTTCAATGCTAATATTCGTTGTTGGACTATAACTTTTTGAACAATAGCAAAAAAATACGGAGGTTCTTGTGCATCTGGAGGACCAAAACAGATGCTCTTTTGGGAAGTAATGATTGGCACTAATCCTGCCCTATTATTTTAAGCTCCTCTATCTATTTTATTCCCCAATAAAACCACATTTCACCATTCTATATCCAGTTAGGTGATAGATAATATTTCATACCTTCTAAGAGAGTTTGACGCTCTTTTCAGGTCCTAGACTGATTCGAGATAGTTAGGAGAGGAAATCAGTCACAAAAAGTTCATCTTTTGCTTGCTAGGTCTTTGGCAAAGCCATTTGTGGGGTGTGCAATATGACTTGTATAGGTGCCCGTAATTTTGAAGGATACATATGTTATTTAAGATATGATTTACCCAAAACAAATGTCTGAGGAGCTCATTCCCTTTTCAGTTCTTGGGTACTTTTGGTGGTCTTGGAGCAGCTGGTTTATCAGCATCACTTCTAACATCTGTTCTTCCAACCACATTAGAGGATCTCCTTGCTCTCGGCCTTTGTTCCGCTGGCGGGTAATCCTCATTTTTTAATTTAAATTTGCTATTATGTTCTTTAATTTTCTCAAAGTGGTACATCTTTATTTTCATTTAATAGAATTTCCAGAACTTCTTGACAGCGGCCACCTTGCTTGTATAGGTTGGGTAACAACCCATGCTTTCTTATGATGAATCAATTCATAATGTTACTAATAGCTCTGATTTGCATTCTGTTATTTGAGAGGTAATGTGCTTTGTTTGGCACAAAGATCACTAACCCATTGAAAATCTTAGGTTGTCTAATCAGAGCATATTGTGTGTTTGGTTGATTTAACTAACATTAAGTCAGTTAGAGCTTCAAGTTTTGTTTCAATATGTTGTAATTGGACATTAACTGCTGGCTCATTGAGGTTAACGATTTCTGTCTCCTGGCGTTTGAATGTTAAACGAGTGTACTAACTCGAGCATATCTTAATGCCATATGGCCCTGTAAAATAATGCCATGCTGTAGATTCTGATCTGAGCAAATATATATAGTTATTCCTTTTGTTCCAATTGAAAGTCTTTCATTGTTGTCCTCGTATGTGTCTGATTGGCTTTTAAATGGGGAATCGCTTGATAAAGCTTAAGTGCTAATGAGATGTAAGATTTCCTCAGAATCGGTCAGAACCTAATAAGTGGTATTATAAGCTTCTTTCTCTGCAAAAAGGGGAAAAAAGAGGAAAAGAACAGAGAAGATAAGAGAGGTGTCTACTAGCTCCTTCACTGGTTGTGTGAACTAATTATTTCCTGATGAATATCTTTATAATTATCATTGAGTTCTTGCATGTCTGGAGAAGTGTTACACATTATCTTTATTTGAAAGGAATTTGTTTCCTTCTTTCAGCATTTGTTTGATTTCTACGTCATGGATAGTATCCTAACTAAAGCTGTCTTTATTAGTTTATTAGCAGTCTCCAACTTCTCAACCCGGAGGCAGCAGGTGGTAGATAAAGTAAAGAGGACTGCTGATGGCCTTGCACGTGAACTTGAAGAGGCTATGCAGAAGGATCTCTTGGAGACAACAAGGAATGTGGAAGACTTTGTAAAACTCATTGGCAAGCCATATCAAGATAGAGCGCAACATAGACTGGATAAACTTTTGGCCACTGCAGAAGAATTGACAAATATTGAGAAGAAACTGAAAGCATTGCGAATTGATATCCAAAATCTTCATGTTTCATAACAGGCAAGTGTACTTTTTACCTTTTCTTTTTTGGAGCTCATAATTCTTCCACATAGGCTGTTGTAATATCTATATATAGCATTCGCTATTGCATGCCAGGATTGTAATTAGTATTGTATAAGCACAATTGATATTTCTCAAAAAATTAGTTATGTATAAGCAATTTGATTAGACTGAAAGAAATAATCTGGAATCGAATGGAATTTTAATAATAAGCGTTTGATATTATATGATGTCACCAGTAAAAGGAGTAATTCATCTATGATAAAGATTATAGCGGAACTCTGATATATTTGCTCGCTTATTGGGCTGGAAGTTTTTTCACGATTATACTTTGCCTGGTGTAGGGTCTTTATACAATTTCTATACCTGGTAGAAGCATAACATTTGTGATCACTGTCGTCTATCCTAAAATGGAAACCATGACATATTGTATACATTTATTCAAAACCATACAAATAAAATTGAGGCCTTTGGAAAAGTGTGTCTTATTTTAAGTTTTAATCAAGATCCAAATGTTCATGCATGTGTTGCTTGAGAGAAAAGGCCGGGTGCTGCAACTAGGTTGGACTTTTACCTGGTCGGCCAATATGATTTTTGGAAAAATTCTCTTAATAAAACCATCAAACCTAAAGGCAAGAGGTCAAAAGGACGGATATTGGTGGCGAATTAGTGAGTAGTGTTGTAGATTAGCCCAGCTTTTTAGAGTAGGGGAGAGAATCTTACCAGCAGCCTAAAAGGGTGTAATATACTCCCTCCGTTCACTTTTAGTTGTTCACTTTGAATTTTTCACGTTCTTTAAGAAACAACAAATAAAGTACATAATGTATCATTATACTCATATTAATTGATGCATATTTTTAATGGATTTGAGAAAATGATTTGAAATGAGTAATTAATACTGCAGGTATAAATGAAAAAAAGAAATTGTCTTATCTTGATATGCTAAAAATGATAAGTAAAAGTAAAAATTTATTTTTAGAATACTGAACAAGTAAAAATGAACGGATGGAATAGTTGTACTAGTATATTTGTAGAACATTTGGAGCGACACAATTATTTTTAACTATTTTTGCCTTTTTTTTATGCACTTTAACGAGGCGGTACTATCTTTTTCTTCTCAATAGTTTTTTTTTTCCGTGATCTTCTCGATAGGTTTACTTAGCACTTAGCAGTAAGCACTTAGCAGGAAACGGAGAAGAATATAACCTTTTCTTTTCTTTTTCTATTTAGATATTTTGGTGTGTTTCGTTCCATCTTTTTCTCTCCCGAAACTTTTAAACCGAGTAAACCATAATTGTTATAAATATATTATATTATGGATGTTTATTTAATATTCCATTGTAAATAAGCTTCCTGAAGAAACTTATTCATATGAGACTCCGCCGTAAATATGTTTATCTATTTAGTACTCTATTGGAAATAAGCCTCCTGAAGAAGCTTATCCTTTCGGTACTCCGTTATGGATAAATATTACCCATGGTAGAAGATTATCTATATCTGGCACAACAGCTTAGAGTAGCAGCTACACATCAGCTTACACAACAGTTTGCAGTAGCAGCTTACACAACAACTTGCTTTCTTCTATAAATAGAGGAGAATTCAGTTCATTATGTACATACGTTTGAAGTTTGAATAATATATCAGTTTCTCTCTATCCTTGTCTTTACTTTACTGTCTTTATTTTATAACACATTATCAGCACGATACTCTGTCATCTTGAGAAAATACTTTGAAAGTATCACATGTACAAACTTTCTTTTTCTAAATAATGTCAAATCTTTCTAAACTTGAGTTTGTAGCCCTGGATATATCAGGCAAAAGCTACATGTCTTGGGTGCTTGATGCCGAAATTCATCTTGATGCGATAGGTTTGGCAGACACCATCAAAGATAAAAATCAGGCATCAAACCAAGACCGTGCCAAAACAATGATATTCCTACGCCATCACCTTGATGAGGGCTTGAAAATGGAATATCTTACTGTTAAAGATCCAGTCATACTGTGGAATCATTTGAAAGATAGATATGACCACCTGAAGATGGTCGTTCTTCCACAGGCATGTTATGATTGGACTCATTTAAGGCTACAAGATTTTAAATCTACCAGTGAGTATAATTCTGCTATCTTCAGAATTATTTCCCAATTGAAGCTATGTGGTAAAAATATTACTGATCATGATATGTTGGAAAAAACTTTCACCACTTTTCATGCCTCGAATATGCTCCTGCAGCAGCAATATCGAGAGATGGGATTCAAAAAGTATTCTGAACTTATCTCACATCTTCTTGTAGCCGAGCAACATAATGGGCTATTAATGAAAAATCATGAAAGCCGACCTACTAGTACATGTCCATTCCCTGAAGTGAATGAGACGAACTTCCACCAAGCTAAGCGTGGAAGAGGACGTGGCCCCAGTCGTGGTCATGGTCGTGGTCGGGGAGGAAACTCTAATCGTGGTAATAACAATGCACCAAAGAACCCTCCTCACCACCAACAGTGGAAAAGAAACGAACAAAAGCATGAAGCGGTGCAAGCAGCAAAGCCAGAAAATGCATGCTATAGATGTGGAGGAAAAGGGCACTGGTCACGTACATGCCGTACGCCAAAGCACCTGGTTGAGCTATATCAAGCCTCCCTGAAGAAGACAGAGAAAAATGCTGAAGCAAATTTTATTTCTGAAGATAATTTAGACTTCATGCATTTGGATGTAGCTGATTACTTTGCACTCCCAGAAGGAGAAACAAGTCATGTGATCGGTAGTGAATCTGTAGAGATGTAAATATTTTAATTTTTGTTATTTGTAGTAGATAGTATGGTTATGTAATTATTGTACATAAATAAAAGTTATGCTTTGATAATAATGTTTACTATCATATTTATTTTGTTTATGTCATTTTGAAGAATATGGATAATCCTCAAATTATGTTTGGATCAAAGACCAATCATGAAGATATTTGTGTAATTGATAGTGGAACAACTCATGCCATATTCAAAGATCAGAAATACTTTTCTTATTTGCATAAGGAAAAAGCAAATGTTTCTACAATTTCTGGTAATATAAGTTTGATTGAAGGCTCCGGAAGAGCTATTGTATTTCTGTCTAAGGGAACAAAACTTATTATAGACAATGCATTATTCTCCTCCAAGTCCCGAAGAAACTTGTTGAGTTTTATAGATATCCGCCGAAATGGGTATCATGTTGAGACAGTAGATGAAATGAACGTGGAATATCTTTGTATTACAAAGAATATTTCTGGCCAGAAATGCATTGTAGAAAAGTTACCAACTTTATCTTCTGGCTTATACTATTCAAAGATTAGTACAGTTGAAGCACACTCTATCGTAAACCAGGAGTTTACTGATTCAAATACTTTTGTGCTTTGGCATGGCCGCTTGGACCATCCTGGATCAATAATGATGAGACGAATTGCTGAAAATTCGAGTGGGCATCCATTAAAGAACCTGAATATTCTTACAAATGTTGAATTTTCTTGTGATGCTGGTTATCAAGGCAAAATGATCACTAGACCATCACCAATGAAGGTTGGCATTGAGTCCCCTGCCTTTTTAGAACGTATACATGGGGATATATGTGGACCTATTTACCCACCAAGTGGGCTGTTTAGATATTTTATGGTCCTAATAGATGCATCTTCAAGATGGCCTCATGTGTGCCTACTATCATTTCGCAACCTGGCGTTTGCAAAGTTATTAGCCCAAATAATTTGATTAAGGGCACAATTCCCAAATTACCCTATAAAGGCTATTCGCCTTGATAATGCTGGAGAATTCTCATCTCAAGCTTCTGATAATTACTGCCTATTAGTTGGAATAAAAGTTGAACATCCTGTAGCTTATGTTCATACTCAAAATGGCCTTGCAGAGTTATTTATTAAACAGCTGCAATTGATAGCAAGACCACTACTTATGAAAACAAAATTGTCCACTACTGTTTGGGGCCATGCTATCTTTCACGCAACATCACTTATCCGTCCCAGACCAACACATTATAATAAATATTCTCCGTCACAATTAGTTTTTGGTCATGAACCAAATATTGCCCATCTACGAATTTTTGGATGTGCTGTATATGTGCCAGTAGCACCACCACAGCGCAGTAAGATGGGCCCCCAAAGAAGGTTAGGAATATATATTGGGTTTGAATCATCCTCTATTATTCGCTATCTTGAACCATTGACGGGAGATTTATTTACTGCTCGATTTGCAGATTGTCGATTTGATGAAACAAATTTCCCACAATTAGGGGGAGAGAAAAAGGAAATCAAAAGAGAAATTGTATGGAAAGTTTCATCATTATCTCACTTTGATCCACGTACCCCTATGTGTAATCAGGAGGTCCAGAAGATCATCTATTTACAGAATATAGTAAATCAAATGCCAGACACATTTACTGATTTGAAAAGGATAACTAAGTCGCATATCCCTGCAGAGAATGTGCCTATCCGAATTGATGTCCCAGCAGGATCATCTACTAGCATGAGAGCTAGTGAACCTAAAGCGTGGTAGGCCTGTGGGTTCTAAGGATCGAAATCCTAGAAAAAGAAAATCGACAAATGATCAAAATGATATTATGAAGGGATCTCCTGAAGAGATCCAAGATCTGATTAGTTCTGAGATTCCTGAAGAAATTAATGAACCCGAGATTCAAGTGAGTGAGGAACTTTTAATAAGTTTTACTGGTGATGGGATTAATTTAAATCGATCTGAAATAGTGGTGGATAATATTTTTGCTTATAATGTTGCACTTAACATTATGCAAGATAGTGGGGATTTTGAACCCCGATCTGTGGAAGAATGTCGACAAAGATCTGATTGGTCAAAATGGCAAGAGTCAATTCAATCAGAATTGAAGTCACTTGCTAAAAGAGAGGTCTTTGGACCAGTAGTCCAAACACCTGCTGGTATAAAGTCAGTTGGTCATAAATGGGTTTTTGTGCGAAAAAGGAATGGTAAAAATGAAGTTGAAAGATACAAGGCCCACCTTGTTACACAAGGATTCTCTCAACGACCTGGAGTCGATTATGAAGAAATATATTCACCAATTATGGATGCCACTCATCAGTTTAGCCTTACGTGAAAGGCTTGAAATACATCTAATGGATGTGGTTACAGCTTATCTGTACGGGCCACTTGATAATGAAATTTACATGAAAATTTTCGAAGGATTTAAAATGCCTGAAGCATATTCAAAATCTCGGGAAATGTACTCAATCAGATTACAAAGATTTTTGTACAGTTTAAAGCAATCTGGGTGCATGTGGTATAATCGCCTCAGTGAATATTTGCTGAAAGAAGGCTACATAAATGATGTTATTTGTCCATGTATTTTTATAAAGAAAATGGCTTCAGAATTTTTTATACTTGTTGTTTATGCTGATGACATAAATCTTGTTGGAACTTCAGAAGAGCTCCAAAAGGCAATTTAATATCTTAAGAAAGAATTTGAGATGAAAGATCTTGGAAAGACAAAACTTTGTCTTGGTCTGCAAATTGAACATTTAGCAGACGAGATCTTTATCCATCAATTTGCCTATACAGAAGGGGTGTTAAAACGCTTTTACATGGACAAAGCACACTCATTGAGTACACCAATGGTTGTTCGATCACTTGAAGTGAATAAAGATTTGTTCTGACATCCAGAAGAGGATGAGGAACTCCTTGATCCCGAAGTACCCTATCTCCGTGCAATTGGTGCACTAATGTATCTTGCTAATGCTACAAGGCCTGACATAGCATTTTCTGTTAATTTACTAGTAAGATATAGTTCTTCTCCTACACGGAGATATTGGAACGAGATTAATCACATATTGCGATATTTAAAGGGAACTCTTGATATGGGTTTGTTTTATGCTAACAAAGATAGTGCGGATCTTGTTGGTTATGCAGATGCATGTTATTATATGATCCCCATAAAGCTAGATCTCAAATCGGGTATGTTTTTACATGTGGAGGTACTATCATATCATGGCGCTCCACAAAGCAATCTATTGTTGCTACTTCTTCAAATCATGCTGAAATAATAGCTATTCATGAAGCAAGTAGGGAATGCGTATGATTGAGATCAATAATTCATTTTATTCGAGAAAAATGTGGTTTGGAATGTGAGAAAAGACCCATAATTTTATACGAAAATAATGTTGCATGCATAGCCCAATTGAAAGGGGGATTTATAAAAGGAGATATAATGAAGCATATTTTACCAAAATTATTCTATACACACGATCTTCAGAAAAATAATGACATTGATGTGCAATAAATTAGTTCAAATTAGGAGGACCCTTAACCCCTCAACGGTGAGCTGACATTCAAAAAGTAACGAAGTGTTGGACCCTTAACCCCTCAAAGAGGCCACGTTTGCAATCTTTAATAGGGGCTGAGAAAGTTTGGAGGATATATCGTCGAAAAAACTAGTGTATTTAGTTTTCTGCAGTTAGTGCTAAGAGGACATCATTTGGTCGGTGACTTAAATAAGCTTTTTGCGATATGCTATGAATAATATTTATGACAAGGACATCTTGATTCTTGTATTTCCTTTACAAACCGATTCTAATATTATTAGATGAGTGTGAGAAATGTGTATACGCAGATATTATTCCTACCTGAAGAAGGTAGAGAGTTTTATTATAGTAAAAGAACTTCTATATGAGTATATTATTTAAAAAATAATTATAGGTAATTGCATTATTAAATTGAATTAGTTACCTAAACAAAAAAGAAGGCAACCGGTTATAATATGTTAAATTATATTAATTGTGTAGATTTCTTTATTAGCCAAAAGTTTGCGTGGCGTGGCTCCGCGTTTGCTTGATCTTTAAAGAATATCTCCTGTTTTAACTTTGTTGCCAAAATAGCCCTCGCATGTATATTAGGCGAGCCAAATGACATATATGTCCTATGGATATAAGCTTGTGTTCTCGCGCCAAAGTTGATTATAATAGAGCTAAATTATGCCTATATTGGTAGAATGCATATACTTTATAGTCTATCATGTTGTCTTAGCTTGTGTAAAGTTAAATAAACGAGTAGTTTGAGTAAAGCTCTGCCAATTTGGTAGAATTTTCTACCAAATGAATTAATGTAATATGATCAATATTACAATAGATCAATATGATCATAACTTGTCTCTTACCTGGGGTATTTGCATGAATTTTAATAAGCTGTGTAGAAACTTATAGAAGAATGAGAATAAATAGTTATTATATTTGTAGACAAGAACTAGCCTTAGTCTATTAGTTTTGTTGAGTCTTAAGTTAGAAAAGGTACTTAGATCAGGATTACTTCATCACAATTACCACAGAGACTCCCTCAAATATTTGCCAAAAATATGTTCTAGCTAAGGTTCAAACCGCCAACCTTTTAGAGCAAAATCAGTCACATAACCAACGCGCCAAGAGACAATCTATGTCAAGTTGTGTCACTTTGTTTTAACTTATTTGTTTCCTCATAGTATTAATACATATAGTAAAGTTTTCTGATGAAGTAGTGTCGCGTGGCACCGCTTCGTTGAACGTGCGTCCTCTCTTACCTACTACCCTTATCTGTTTGTAGGTTTGAAATTATGATAACCTGGTAGAGATTGTGTGTTATGCAATAGGATAGCTAGGTTTAATACAACATGAAGTCCTACCAATTTGTCATAACTTTTCTGTCACCCTTCTAAAAGGTATTTTTTTCTCTTTTTTGTTTGTAGCTTTAAAATTATGACAACCTGGTAAAGTTTGTTTGTTATGCAATGCGATATCTAGGTTTAATGCAGTATGAAGTCCTGCCAATTTATCATAACTTATGTATGGCAAAGTTCAACGATTTTGGTTGCTCTTGCCACCATCTTTGCCGCTCAACCTTAGGGTATTTTAGTTCGATTGTTTTTCACTAAACGAGCATCTGTACATATTGGGGCCATTTTTGCAATGTTGTTAATTCCGGGGACAAATTTTCTAGACCAGCCCTAAAGAGTCCCCTTTGTGTCAATCTCCCTTTATTAGCAGTGCATATAAATTAAATCTCGAACAAATTATAATTTTGGTTCTCTTTTTTTCTTTAAGTAGTTGGGAAGGGCCATAAAATATCGAAAGATAAGAAACTTAAAGGGATTGTTGCATAAATAGCCGGTCAAATTCATTCTTTACTTTTTCTAGCCGGTATACATAGATTATACACATTTATACATATATCATATGTAAATTATATACTATATATTATACATTCGCTGGCTATTTTTAGTTTAAGAAATTAGATGAGCGATTATTTGGCTTAATTCTTCCAACTTTTAAAAAAAAGGAAAGGCCATTTGATGGATTAAAAGCCTGCATCCATGCAGTGTAGGATAAAATACAACCTCTAGATTATTATAATTTCAACTCTATTCGAGTTTTTGTTCATTGCTCAAATGATGTACGACAAATTTTAGGTTTTCAACCCTAGTCAAAGTTAAAGAAAAGAATAGGTTAAGTGGAGGTTGAAAAGCACAAGTGAGAAGGGGGTGAAAAAAGCAATATCTATCAAAAAATATTAGAACGAATCCTTTTTGTTGGCTCACTTTGGGATGGCAAAAGAAAATGACCCTCCAAAATCCACTCGTTATTTAATTCATTCTCTTTAAAAGTAATTCTTAAACTCACCAATCAAATTTTAGCTGTTGTAACCAGCCAAAATCAATGTCTTCTACCTAAAATTGTAAAATAAGAAAAAAGAGAAAGAGAGAAAATAATACACAAACAAAAAGGACCAATGAGCTTTTGTCCAACTTCAAATTATTTCTAGCTTCCCACTTTTCTTTGATCCTTTTCTCAATTTATTGTGTGGCAGAGTGAAAGCAGAATAATTCCAGTGGCACCAAAAGTTCAACTCCTCCTCTTTGCAAATTGAGAACCTCTTCCCCCACCCCCAATCTCCCCCACC
>AWOL01S0046503.1:60655-109684 GCA_000715115.1 Nicotiana otophora | reverse complement strand
AAAAAAAAAAAAGAGAAAGAAAAAGAAAACCCCTCAAGTGGTTACTTTTTAGTCCTATAAATTCAACCTTGCCCCTTTCACTTCTCTTTCATGTTCTATCCATTCTCTACCTTCCCTTTCTCTATCCTTGTTTTTTTTTAAAATTTCATTTTTACCTTCAATTTGCCACCCTCATAAGCTTTATAACCTAGGTACATTTTAGAAACCAAAAATGGCTCAATGACAGAGAAAATTATTTATCCTCATTTAAGCATATGATTTTCTCAACGCTAAAAAAACTTCACAATTTTAGTTTCTAGTTAAAAGTAGACCAAATCCTCTGTTTTCCCCTGTTTCTGCCCTGTTCTTGCTCTGTTCATTTATTTATTTGCATATTGTTCTAAAACAACAATGACCTCGACTTCCACTCTATATCAAGGTCTGCAATCTTGTCTAGAGCCTACACTTCTTGAACCACATGTCTTAATGAACAAATTGCCTCCTCTTATATCAAATTACCCACAATCTACCACATTGCTTCAAATGTCTAATACATCTCCACAAGAAGCAGAAACTGAAGAAGAGAATGAAGTAAATGGCCTTAGTTTCAATGAGTTGCAAAATCAACATGACAATAGTGACATGGGTTGTGGATGGAGCTTCATACACGAACTGGAAAATCCATGTCAATACCCGAAAAAAGGCGATTTAGAGGACGAAGAAGTTTATGTTCATCCTCTGGAAAAGTTGTGTACTCTCAACACAAAGAGTTTGGAAATGTGCACTGAAAGCTTAGGAAGCGAAACGGGCAGTGACATTAGTGAAAGCATGGAAGAATTCTCTCCTTTCTTGTCCGAAAAAGAGAGGAATTTTCACCGATCAAAAAGTCGAGAATTCACGAAAAAATTCAACAGGGCAAGTAGTTTTCCACCTCCTCTAACATCAATGAGTGGAAATGAAGGTGTTCAAGTTAGACCTCATCGCGAAGGTGGTCGTTTAGTATTAAAAGCTGTGATAATCAATTCTTGTAACTCTTATTTCCAAGCTGAACGTTCAGATGGTAGGCTTAGGCTTTCCTTGTTAAGACATGAAGAATGTAGCTATGGAGAAGAAGATGATCAAATTAGCCAAGAGAATGAAGATGAAAATGAAGATGATGAAATTTGTAGTAGAAAATTAGGAAGTCATGATATTGGGATAGGAGAGTATGCAAGACCAAGTAGGTGCAAAGCAAGTGAGAGTAGGAATAAAAGGATTCCAAGCTGGGAGTCATTTTGGGTGGCTATTTCCTAAATGCTAGTATAGTACATTAGTACTCCTATTACTTATTTCTCATCATTGTTGCTACTATATTAATATTATGTTTTTCTCATTTTTAGTTTTCTGACTTGATTATGTAAACGGTAGTTATTATAGTTATTGGACATGCGATCCAATTTACTCTATTGTTAATTGGAACGCGTCTATAACTTTTTATTACAACTTCTTTTGTATGAGTTGCAACCATGTGAGGATACTGACCAAGCAACAATATTATTATTAGTATTTCATATTTCTGTCATCACGAACCAACTACCATAACTGCAATGCATGAAGGTAGGGGGGTGGGGGAGAGCTCGGTGAGAGCATCCAAGGTTCGAAATCTTTGATCCCAGTAATTCAGACTCGCGTTGTATAGGGTTTATTGAAGGGAAATCACTTCCTACTAGGAATTTGTTTATTTCCAAAACTCAGATTAAGGGATAAAGGGTTCCATCTAATATCCCACCACACTTTTTGGGGTAAAATTATCAATGGTCTCATACACATGAAAATAGCATATTCCATCTAACAATTGGTTCTAATAACTGTTTCAAACATGGGAAAAGGGGGAAGAGGGCCCTTTTTGTTACTTGTTATAATCATCAAGATTGTACTAAGATGACTTTTCCCAACTAATGGCGTCACTTTTCCATCACTGATCAATAATATCTGTGAATATATCACATGCATGTCCATTGGTCCATTCCCACTATAGTACTCAATAGGGAGCTAATTTGGGACAGTTAGCTAAAACATATATGGCATCAATGTCCCTCATGGCTAATGCAAGTGGGGTTTTGTACTAGTGGTGTGTACGTAAGCCTTGTAACTGTCATTGCTTAGACCACATTGGACTGGCATCATAGTCTGATGGCAAAATATCACATGTCCATGTACCCTAAACATTCGAGACCTACTAGGGTTTTGATAAACTTTGGACTGCATGTCGAATAAGTAATGCTTTTTGGAGGATTCAACATGAATTTAACAGCATTTTTTGAAGAGTACAAACAATATATTTGAAAATTATACTGCAAATAAAGTAAACATAAAAAGTTTCAACATATATATAAATTGTTGAATTCTCCGTGTAGACGCTATTGTGGCTCAAAAATATTGCTTTAGTGTGCATGTTTGAATCCTAGGTATGCCACTCTTAGCATTCCTAACTCCTCCGCTGATTGTGCAGGCATGGGCGGATATAAGCTAGAAGCTAACCAGTGTCTTTAACTCAAACCCTAGATATATGTTTAAAAATCTACCAAAATAAGTAAAAGTAAAAGATTTCGAACTTGGTAAATCAAATGGGTTAGATAGAATTTCGAACTCGAATCCATAAAGTTGAAATTTTAAATCCGCTTTCTGTGGAGGTGGTCCTAGAGGAAGAAGCAGTAGGGTTGTTACTAGTACAAGAAGTTAGGTACTAAGATCAGACTGTTATCTTATAAATGTATGTGAATGTACAATGGGCCATTAAAGGGCAAAGGAAGAATGCTCCATATCTTTGGAAAGAGGACCTAAATGCCCGAGCGTGGACTCAAGCCTTCCATTCATTAAGGTTCCCTTTGATAGAGAAAGGAAAGCTGTTAACAAAAAAAGTTACCGCGAAGAGGAATATGCCTAACTGGTTATAAATATACTGATATACAAGTAAAACATCTAGACGCCAATATCAGCATCTCTGCCTAATATTATCTGTTTATTTCGTTATGCAAAAGAAAACGTTGTTTCAGTATATAATTAAAATGGGTTGGCAACATACTTCTAAAAAATACAGAAAGCATGGCGATAAATATGGTAGAATTAATTGCACAAACATGAATTGAAAAAGGTAAATCAATCATCATAGTCCATAGATTCAACTACCGTGGAAAAAATCACAGTTGGTTGCTCTTGGTTCTCTGAGTGACTGAAAAGCATCATTTATAATATTTTGAAGTACAATAAATCTCGTAATAAAATTAGTATTAAGTATCATTAATATAAAGAAAAATTAATTTGTAACTGAAATATTTCTTTAATTGTTCGTTTGGGTAATAGTCGTGACTTTTCGGATTGTTGTAGTCTGGACCAAACGTTTACCATGGTGTCTTTTGGGCTTTTACAAATATCACATAAATAAATCAAAATAAAGGAGAAAATAGCAAAAATTTGGGAAAAAAGATAATCGTGAATTCTGTGATTATAGCATGCCACATCACCTCTCCAATGCCCCTCAATTATATAAATATATAGATTACTTCCAATAAAATAGCAATCTTTAACATAGTTAAGTTCGCACTCTTCATGAGATATTTTGATCTCCAATTTCACATCAAAGGTTTATTTAAGGTAAACTAACGGATTTTCATGATAGAAAACTCGAGAAAATTAAATTATCAGTTGATCAGCACAAAATTAGGTCAGGTCTCTTATCATTTGTATGTCTGCTTTCTCTGTAAAGTGATTACCTAATTTAGAAATTACTAGCTTTAAAAAGGGACCCCATTTTATGGTCATGTGACCAGTCCCCAGGCGTTCATATGGTTAGGCAGAGGTTTCCATCATATACCAGAAAAATCGAAGGGACCAATAACAATTAAGTGGTCCATCTACTAGTACCAACTCTATATTTATTATATTTAAATTATATACATTGACAATATTAATTTTTTTTATATCGTAGCACGTTAGTTGTCTCAATTTTCAGGTTATTAATTTCAACTTATTATAAACAATTACTTTTAGTTATATTTTAAATGTTCTAATAGCTATACATTATCAGTTTATGGAAGTTAATTAAGCTCCTTCGCCTGCAAAACACTAATTAGGAATTTCAGTTTTGCCGAGCAGGTCAAGACAAGTTTTACAAATTCTCAAACTACAAAAATCTCTGTTCCAATTTGTTTGCCATAGTTTGACTCGGACTTCGATTTAAGATATTAGAGCACTCTGTAATGGCGGAGAGGGTTTTCGCCTCTAATCCAAACGATTTCTCTTCTTCTCTTAAGATATTTCTAACTTAATCGAGGGGAGTAGATTGAAGGAATTATCTCTTCTCCTACTGCTGCTCTCGGCCTCGTCCCGCAGTCGACCAATCTGCTGCCTTAACTTTAGAAAGATCATTGTTGTTCAACATTTTTTTTCTAGAAGGAGGGAAAGTAAGAGAAGCGTGAATTAAAATCCTCACAGAGCGGTAAGGAGATTGATGAGTTTTTAATCTTCTTCTTTATGTATGAAATTACAGACATATAATGAATGGACGAGCCTTCAACTTTGAAGCAGCTTCTTTTGTACTCGACGTTTAAGAAAGAAAATAAAGCTTTTAAAACTTGTGTCTTAAAACATGTCATAATATTAGGGTGACTATAAAACTTTTAAAATTTGTGATCTTTAACTTGCCATAATAATATTTGTATGATTATAAAACTTCTCATTAAAAGGTATAAATATATATATTTTTTGGACTGGACTAATAAAAAATAGGGTTAAACAAAGTGGAATTACATATGAGCATTGCTTTGGAAAAGGCAAAAGTGAAGCCTTTCTACAAAAAGTAAGGAAAAGTTGAAAAAGCTTCAAGAAGTTAGGGTAAGTGCTGTGGAAATTGGACCCATCTAACCCTCTGAAGATAGTTTTGCATATGATGTTAGTTAAGTTGTGAACGACATGTGAAGGGTGTAAGGAGTTGTTTTTTGAATTTATCTATTGGGATACTTAGAGAGCATGTTACAAAGGATTTTCACATGTGAAGTTGCTCAATCTGATGGCATTCCCTACTGCACATTGACGCTTTCCTAAGAAGGGAATTAAGCTTCTTCGTCTTTCATTTGAAGACATAATAAGAAAAAGATCAAAGATAGATTATACTGACTTTATGACTTTGCAAGAGTAGTTTCATTAGTGGAAGGGAAGGAGAAGGTTGTTCGACTGAAGCCCGACCTCTACGATAGCTAATTACTAGAAGTAGAACATATTTATCTCATATGACTTAAAAAGAAAAAAAGATAATAATAAAACGGAAAATAAGTATGATAAGGAAACTGTCCAACATTGTTCTTGTACTATCCGAATTGTTCAATTTTACTTAACATCGCGCTTTCTATCCATTCATACTTTTATCATTAGTAAATCGTCTTTTATTTGCAATTATTATTAATAGAGCTCTAGCATGAAATGGGTGGACTCCACGTGTCTGATTATTTTTATTTATTAAAAAGATACAAAATTTACCCCTTAGCTTTTGACTATATTCTAAAATTACTTTCAGGTTGGAACTTCGTTTAGGGCCAAGGACAAAATTATGATTTTTTTCCTTATGGCAAGAGTAATGTTAGACCAAAAATTTAATGAAAGAAAACTTTGTTCAACTTCAAATTAAATAGTACAAGAAAAGTTTAACCTTTTTCCCTGTATATTAATGTACAATGTCAAGTAAACTTTGCTTTAAACAGAAGAAGGTATCTGGGTTGTGTTGCGTCTAATTTAGTCATAATCGTTGAATTGTATGGCTACTTTATATGAAAGTTTTAATTAGACTGCTTAATTATGTTTTCATTAATTCGTTCCTCACGTACGTGTTTGACTTAAATCTAATCTCTCTTTCTTATTTGATGCTATGTAAACTTGTGTGACTATACTCATTTAAAAATTTAAACTTTTAAAGAGTACACTTATATTTATTTAATTTTGATTTCAACAATACTCACGTTAACCAAGCACCGTACCTATATATATGGGGTATTATCATCTTTACTCCGTACCGAAACTATTTACATTCGCTAGCCGAAAAAGTGTATGAAATTTGTATAATTTTTGAATATGACATACATAATGTATATATATACAAAAAATATATATACATTTTTTCGGCTATTATTTTGAAAACGGCTATACAATGTCATTTTTCCTATATATATATATATATATATATATATATATAATGGATAAACAAAACAGCAGTAGGACGTCATTGTTCTTTTTGTAGAACGATTAAGACCTCATGAGAAAGAAAGAGGAAACCAAAACTAAGTCGTTATGGCAACGGGCATTGGCTGCAGATTTTACATATTACGCAGCAGCACAAAGAAAATAGAGATATAAACAAAGGGATGACATCCGAATTAGACGACGTTTGACTGGTTCCCCATTTTCAGCAAAAGTCATAAGTACATTAATGTTTGTAAAATTAAGCTGTCACTGTCCTAATATTCACCGAGAGGTTGCTTTAGTGGTAACAACCTCCACTTCAAATCAAGAGTTTGTGAGTTCGAGTTACCCCAAGAGCAAGGTGAAGAGTTTTTGGAGGGAGGGAGCCGAGAGTCTATCGGAAACAGCCTCTCTACCCAAGGCTAGAGGTAAGGTCTGCATACAATATACTGAGTTGTTGTTGTTGTCGTCCTATATTCACGAAAACGCATCTCATATATCTATATATACACCCACAGGTGTATTTTGTACGACGGATCATTACGTACTTAGGTAACACTCAACCTATTGCAATCTCTTAGATAAAATTGTCTGTTTTAATAAATTAAATTACAAAGAAAATTTGTACGATCAAGATATATATTTGACCGAGTGGGTTGCTTTTGAAAGAGGCAATATGATAAGTATATGGGGGACGTGGTCGAGGTCATGGCGCGACCAACACAGCATATCTTACGTGGTTTACTTCATTTCTCCCCACAAATATAAGCTAGCTAGCTAGTTTATTTCTTGAATTTGTTTCAACTTTGCATATTCTAGTCACGATCCTTTGGGCTTTAATTTGCCCACATTAACTGGATCCTTTATACTATATACATGTTTATCAATTTCAATGTACTGCATATGTGACTGTCATCAGTCTAATCCACTCTCTCTTAGTAATCCGCCAACTCTATGCTTGGTCAGCACAAGCAAAATTATAGTACTAAACTCCGATTCTGACTAGGATTGGTATTTCCAACGTCCTTCTTGAAACAGATACTTTAAAGTTTAAAGTTCAAATATTTAGATAAATGAATTGGTATATATTTCCTATTCTTCTTCTTTCTGTCGTGTGTTCACCGTTGGCCGACAGACACCTAGTGATACAAAACATAGAGAGAGATCCATTCAGAATATGAAATGGGGGACCCCAACCCCCCCTTATTTCTTTGAAGCAATTCATGATTTTTGAAAATCTTTTCAAGCTTTTTGGGATTTAAGAGATTCTCTTGTCTTCTCTTCCTACCAATAATACTCCCTACTTAAGCAGCTGTAGTAACCTTCTCTACACCATATAAAACATCCTACTTCAGTTTTTATTCTCAACTGAAAACACGTGTGATCCCTGCGTTAGGGATTAATGTAAGATAAAGGACCAACTATGCAAGTAATTAATTCAGTCAAATTAAACGAGAATCTGGAATATTTAATCAATTTTTAAGCCCACAGCTGGTAAGTTTCTATATGATTTCTTTTGAGTGGATATAAATATGTTGCAGCATGTGATGCTTTTGGAGGGGTAGAATCCCCATGATTGTGGTACATAAACAAAATGCAGTGGAGGAGGACATGACCGCGACGTAGATAAGCTTGTCCTAGATTATTTATATGCTCAACGACTAAGATTCTTGGAAAAAACTTGCTAGAAATTGGTGCTTATACTAAATCAACGATACCGTGATAATTGTTATTTACATGCACTTTTATCACTTAACTATATATAATAAATAAGCCTGTCCTAGATTATTTATATGCTCAACGACTAAGATTCCTGGAAAAAACTTACCAAACATTCGTGTTTATACTACATCAATGATAACATAACAAGTGTCTTCTACGTACACTTTTATCACTTAACGATATATAGTTAATTAATTATTGTATATTTTTCCTTAATTTATTAATTAGCTACTATGTTAATAGTATAATGTTTTTTGGTGTCAACATCACTTACACTCAACAATACGTGAAAATAAATACGAAGATGCAGCAAATGAAAGGACAAGGTCAGCTTTTTTGGGAAACCAGTGAAGTGTGTTTTCTAATTGTAGGAGAGATCCATTATTCTTCAACAGCACCTGAGAATACGTTTCGTGTTCCAATTGGTTTTACAACTGTTTTTTTCCTGATGAGACTCTCACAGAGACAAGGCTTGTATTTCTTCTCCTAAATGATTATTCGTACCTTGGGCAAATTATAATCTTTACATCAGTACATGTATGCATCAAACGTTTTTATTGGTCAAACGGATAATAGATGTCGATATCAATAGTTGTACACGGAGGGATTCTTTTTAGGTATAAGCTTTACCAACAAGTTAGGATTACATGTTGGTAAATATTTAGTACGTACCCAACGACAAATGAATACAAGATGCGTATTTTTCATGCACGCATGTATAAGTTAAGAATTTTCCTAAGGGTATTCAAATTTGAAAGAACGTAAAAAAAAAATTCTCGACAAAGAGTGTTCAATATGTGTTATATACCTCTAAAACGTAGTATTTTACTTATATACACACTGCAATATTTCGACAAAGAGTGGTCAGTTGATCACCCTTGTGACCATGTGACTTCGCCACTGCGTATGAACCAATTAAACTTGATAAGTGATTCTTTTATTTTAACTTTTGCAGTTCAATTTAAATTATTTGATTTGGTGTAAATAAATATTTACCTTAAAGATTAGTGTTTCTCAATAGCCATACCAGTGATTTGGAGGAGATCTCTCAAAAAGTATTTAGTGCACACTTCGGTCAACTCTCCATCATCTTTCTTTGTTTGAGCGGCATGTATTTCCACGGCACTTGTTTTTCTAATTATGAAGCGTGGCTAAGTAATCCAACTCACATTGAGCATAGTGCTCAAGTGGTTTGGCCAATGATGGGCCAAGAAATATTAAATGGTGACATAGGCGAGGGTTTCCGAGGAAATCTAAATGGCTCATCTTCGTATTTATTTTTTATTTCAATTTAAGCATATTGATTTATGCATAATTTATTCCTGGGGAGTTATACATTTGTGTATTCATAAGACCGTTTACTCTTTCTTGAAGTTCAATCTCTCCCCCGGATGAACCATATAGCCAAGAGAAACTATGAATCAGAGTAGAAAAGCTTGTCCCACCCATGAGTAATCCTATGAAACTTTTGATTTATTTAGAGATTTTAGATGAAAATTAATGTATTTATGTTAGAAAATCCTAAATTCGTCTCAATTATATTGACAATTGAATGAAAATGGTAGACATAGAGTAAAATATATAAAAGATTAATTCATTTTACAATTCCACCTAATAATTTGGCATTACGACCTAGAAACAACGATGGTTGTTGTTGTTCTGTATTGTATCTAGCCCCAGAAAAATCCTTTACAAAAGTATCTGAAGCTTAAGAAAGTAGAGTAATATATTATAGTACATAGTTTATCCTACTAGAAAACCAGTGGTGGAGCTAAGATTACAGCTTCCACTGTAGGATATGTGTTGAAATGTGTGCTTCGGGTGGATAAGCTTCAGCGCTCTCATCCTGATTTGGTTCGTTAGGATATGGCTCTGCATTCTTTACAATCATAAGCTCGATCACGAGGGTCCAAATCAAGGTCTCCATCTTGCCTTACTGATTAACTAAGTTCGTGTGACGACCCGATAGGTCGTTTTGAGTACTATCCCTTATTTCGTGTATTCCAAGATCTCTATTAGTTTCATTTGATGTTTCTTGATTTGCATGCATAGTCCGTGTTAAGTTTTTACGTAAATAGTTGAAGACAATATAATTTTTGCCTTTAAAAATAATGTGAGTTGACTACAGTCAATATTTTAGGTAAACGACCCCAGATTGGTGTGTTGACGATTTTGGTAGGTTCGTATTGTGATTTTGGACTTGAAAATATACCCGAAATTGAATTCGGAGGTCCCTAGGTTGATTTGACTTGTTTTACCGAAAGTTGGCAATTTGAATGTTTAAAAATTCCCTAGATTTGACCGTAGGTTGACTTTATGGTTATCATGTTTGAGTTTTAGTTTTAGGACTTGGAATAGGTCCGTTTTTCTATTTGAGATCTGTCTGCAAAATTTGGTGCAATTACGAGTTGGTTTGATAGGAATTGAACGCTTGATTGTGTTTTTAGCTACTCTTGAGTTTTCTTTTGTATTTCATGTATTTTGATGTCCGATTCATGGTTCAAGATGTTATGTTGGTGTTTTAATCGCGCGAGAGAATTAATAAGATGTTATTACACTTGTGTGCATATTTGGTTTGGAGACCGAGGGGCTCAGACGAGTTTGGGTGTGTGTATCAAATGAGTTTTGGATGATTTGAGTTAGCTGGTGTGCTTCCAGTTCTAGTGTTGATATGAAAATCTCGCATTTGCGAGGACTGGATCGCAAATACAAGCCTCACTTTTGCAATCAAGACATCGTATTTGCGATCATGGGCTTGGGTTGGGTGACCTCGCATTTACGAGGAAAAGGTTCGCTTTTGCAAACTGACTAGGGTCGCTTTTGCGAACTTTTTGGTCGCATTTGCGACCGCTGGCAATCTTGGACATATTCGCATTTGCGATAACAATGTCGCATTTGCGACAATAATGTCGCATTTGCGACTTCTGAGAATCTGATACACTGATCGCATTTGTGATCCGTGTGTCATATTTACGATGCTCGCATTTGCGATACCTGTAGCTGGGTAAAAAGGTAATAAACGGGACTTAGCTCATTTTATACTATTTCTCAACCTTAAACACTCTAGAGGTAATTTTTTAACCCAAAATCATTGATAAGAAACTCTAATCCACTTTCTTTCAATTGCCCATTACTTTTCATGAGTTTTTAATATAAAATCTAAGATTTCCATAGTAGAAATTAGGGATTTGGGTAGAAATAGAGAATTTTATAAAATTGAGTTTTAGACCTCAAATTGATGTTGGATTTCGAAATAAATCACATAACCGGGTTCGGGGGTAAATGGGTAATCGAATTTTAGTCTGAACCTCAACATTTTACCAAGCCGGCCCCTGGTTGATTTTTGTTGACCTTTTCAAATTCATCAAAGATTGAACCTTTTTTCATTCGTGGATAACTTCTAAAGCTTAGTTTGAATTGTTTGATCAATAATTGGCTAGATTCGGTTGGTTTGGAGGCTTGTTCGAAAGGCAAAGTCGTGGTTGATTGTTGAGTTGGTTGTGCGAAGAGATAAGTGTTGTGTCTAACCTTGACTTGAGGGAATTGGGACTTGTTGGCCTATTTGCTATGTGAATTATGTGGGAAAACAACGTATATGCAATGTGACGAGTGTATATGCTCCGTCGTGCGGTTAAAGCATGCAGGATTATGCTATTTATTTTCATGTCTTCTTTTATTCTATGTTATCTCTTGTCACATGCTTTAGTTTATATATGTTCTTACTTGTTATCCATGCTTTATTTGTTACTTATTGTTTAATTATTACTTGTTTCGATTTGTACATTTCTCACACAATATCTGCTTACCTGCTGCATGCTTCTAATTGTATTAATTGTATATTTTTGTTGTCTCATGTTCTACTTGCTTTTACCGTACTTATATTGCTTGAAGTACATTATTATGTCATTCCGTTTATGTGAGCCATCTAGCTATTTTGGTATTATTGATTTGCCAAGGTTTGGGATTGCGAAGTATTGGCTATTCTTCGTTTGTATTGCTAGTTCCTTATTGTTCCACACGTTTCATTTTCTTTTTATGTTCATATTTCTTAAATACTGGTGTTGAGTTATTTATGCTAATAAAATGATATTGGGGGATCGGATTGCACGCCGCTACAGAACGAGAAATGATATGATATTGATATTGGAAATGAGTTGTACATTGTAAAAGATTTTGTGTTAAAACTTGGGATCGGATTGCACGCCGCAACGGATTTGATATGTTGTAGTTGTTTGTGGTTGTAGTGTTTATTTCGGCATTGTGGTATGATATTTGAGATTATGTTATTCTGGGCCCCTCCAGTAGTTGACCCTCGGGTCCGTTTATATCAGTTTAATGCTTTATTTATGTTAATGTTTTCTGTCATCATTATTTCGTACAGGTTATTTATGAGTGACTTCCCATAGCCTCGTCACTACTTCGCTGAGGTTAGGCTCGACACTTACAGAGGATATTAAGTTGGTTGTATTCATGCTACACTTCTGCATTTCTTGTACAGATATCGGTGTTGGTCCCGATGGCGCGTAGCTGAGACTGCTCAGATTCATCTGCTTCCGGAGACTTGAGGTAGAGCTACTGGCATTCGCAGACCCTGAAGCCCCTATCTACAATATCTTTACTATTTTCCTTATTTCGAACATTTGTAATTCATTCAGACTTTATCTGTAGAATTCTAGTATGCTTATATATTCGTGACTCCAGATTTCTGGGATATGATTAGACTAACGCTAGTTGTATTTATCACATCTATTTGAGACTATTATAGTATCGTATTATTAATGTTCTATTTTAAATTGTTAAAATTGGTTAAGTAATTAACTAATGTTGGCTTGCCTAGCAAGTGGAATGTTAGGCGCCATCACGACCCTAAGGTTGGGATTCCGTGTTGTGATAGTTCAGGGCCAAAAAGAATAGAGGAGCAGGATCCGAAGCGATGGCTGTTACAAGAATAGAATATTTCAAAGCATTCGCTTCTGAAAGAATTTGAACTAATTGTGCCACAGTTGAGCGTTTCTGTCTAATCGCTACATAGGCATAATACAATGTCTCACTCTCAGAAAAAGAGATAATCTATTATTTTTCCTTTTAGAAAATCCAAAATTCAATAAAAAGAAAATAAGTAAATAAGAGACTGGAAATGAAAGTCTCTTTCTTGTATCTATTCTTCATCATACTGTTGGACAAAATAAAAATACCGGATGCAATGACATTGAAATATTTGGTACATGAAGTCACGATCTGATAGATGTATATCAAAATCTACAATCTACCTAATATATAGATAGAAATTAATGATGAAATTAATCTTTGACCTGGAATCAAAGAAAGATAATAAATGGCTCTTATGTTGTGACTTGGAAAAAAGATTTCTCTCTAGAGAAGCGGCTGGATCACCTCCTATTCAGGGAGAGCTAATACTTGTTGGGTATTTTGGTTTGACAATGCTTCACATCCCCAAGAAAAAAGAAGGGAGCTACTTCTGAGTTAAACTTGGAGATGGAATCTTCTTTCCTTTATCGACGGTGAAGTAAGGCCAAGATCATGATCTTATTATACTAGGTCGAAACAAGTTGATAGGACCTCATTTTCTACGTCCCCATGTTGCCACATGCTAGCGCTCCTCGTTGCCTTTGTTTGCATGGTCTCATCATTTAGTGGTCTGGCATGCAGTTAATTTCATCTTGTCTAAGATGCTCCATTGTGTCATGAACTACAAGTTAACTGTTGTTTTATCCTGTTTAATGGTGTTGGACAAAGTTAATTATTATATATGGTGGATAAGATGAACATAACCAAAACTATGACTAAATCTTGAAACTGTTGAGCAACATGCTTTCTATGAAAAACTCGAGACTCTTTATAATTGTGAATTTCTAGTTATCACACGCACTTGGTGCGCTTGACTTTCTTCAAAATTCTTTTTTAACCAAGTGTTCAAATGACACATTTTGGGGTATTCTGAGCCCGCAAGCCAAAAAAAGTTTGACTTGAACCTACCTGTGCTAAGAGAAAGGAAAGACAGATTCAAACAGTTGAGCGGCCGCCGGCCAGCAACTTCCGTGCACAGAAATAGATTCATTCTTCATACCTGGTCCACCCTCACAATTCTTTGCGAGTTGGTAAGAAGTCAGTCTTATTTGATAAGATGGAATTGGACAAAGAAAAGAGAGTGATCGACCGGAATGAGGAAAGGGAGTTGGCTGTAATTTAGACACATTTTTTGAGATTGTTAACCACTTTTTTAACCGTAAACCATCATTGATGGACGTTGCACATGACACGATCAGTTCAACTCAAGGTCCGACGCTAATAGAAGTTGCTTACTTTCATAGTAGTGAAGGAAAGAGCAGGGCTTTTTTTTGTTGTAGTTTCTTACTTTCTATCTTGTTTAAGCTTGCTGGATTTTTCTCTTCCATTGTATTGAATCTAATCCTCAGTAGCCATACCGAAAATGAACCAATGTCGACCCCCCTCCACACCCACAACAAAGAGTCGTTGCTCCAACATCCGCACTACAACAAAAATATCAGCTGGTATTAAGGTAATATTCTACTTCTCCTACATATATTTGAGTTCACACTAGTTGTAGCTAGATTGTTCGGTTGATAACTTGTGAAATAAAGGTCGAAAATCGTATATGATGTTGTTGTGAGTTGCTGGACTGTTTTGAAGTTGTTCTAAGTTATTTTGCGACTGATTTTCGAGATTTAAGGCAAGAATCTTGTTCTTCTTCATATATAAGAGATAATTTAGGTGCTTGATATGCTGGATGATTTAAAACATGCAAGATGTCGACTAGAAGTTGTAAACTCGATATTGAATATTGTCATGTCATGTTGTTGAGCTGATTGGGTGTATTGTGGTGCTGAAAGTATATAATTGAAGGTTGTATGTGTTATTATTATTATTTTTATGGACTCTGAAAGTAAGGAAAATGGGAGAGATGTTATTCGATTTTATATAGAATAAGCTCACTTTGGTCTAAACCCTGTATTTGTCTTAAGAAATTTATTTAATATGTAAAAACTATTAATTTAGAACGCAATATAATATAAAAGTGATAGAATTTCAAGCTCATAAACTTCAAACCCTAATTCCGTCTCCGTAGAATCTACTGTAAATATTTGCTAGCATATTTGCGACTTTGTTGCTTTCTCCTAATTATTAACCTCCAAATTGCAATCATTGGTAAGTATTGTAATTACCAACTTTTGAATCTTCTTAATAATTGCTCAAGAGTCTAGGCTTATTTCCAATGGCATAAACTTGTGTTGAATAGTGTTTACCCGTAAAACGGTACAATTGAATTTATACGTGGTTTCTAGACAGGTGAATTAATTTGATCCTGGAATAATAAAGTAATCGAAGAATTATGCAATACTTAGCCTTAGGATATACACGAAACAACATAAGCAACAATTCCGGTAATAGGGTTTCCGGGCAGATCAACAATGAAATCAAAAAAGTAAGAAGATAAGATTGTATTGAGCTTTGTATAGAATGTAGCGTAAGTCTTCCAGAAAATTTGTGTCCTCTACAATGATAATAGAGCTCACTATTTATAGCTACACCTAGGATTAAGGTCCTAGGATCAAGCCCCTCTTTAATGTCAATTATGAGGACATTGATGAAGATGTAACGGTGAACATAAATGCCAAATTACCTGTAACGGGTAATTACTCTTAATTTCATAAAATATTCTCTATTAAATGCTACCGAGTGAAGAGCATTTATCAGATCTTTATGAGCATTATTCTTTCCGGTGACAAACAAAATAGATGCCTTCGGTCTTTGGCCATCCCTCCGTCTTGGGTTCTACGTGTCCTTATTTTGGACGGCCACGTGTCATAACATATTTTACCCTATACAGATAGTCCCCCCTGCTTTTCGGTAACATAACTTTGTGTTACCGGGAAGTTGGTAGAAACACTCTTTTGTGAGGAATTACTATAATTCCCTCTGAAGGCTTTTGACAGTTGATTAGACGCACGTTTCTCCGTATTTAATGCCTCGAACACGCGTCATCCCATGATTTAGCATAACTTTTGCCGATTATCGAGGTAATCATGGCTATGAATTTACCCGCCAAAACCTTTACTTATACGTATCAAATTTCTCCCTTATACTTCATAATTTTTCAAGCTTTCCTTGTCTAACTTGCCTCTTGCTCTTCATCTTTTCTTTAATTATCTTCAAACAAAAAAACCTCTCCTTCTTCCATATAATGGCTTCTTCCTCAAAGCGCACCAGTTTTTCAAAAAGTAAGAATAAGGCCGAGGACTCTGCTCCTCCAATAGTGGGCTCCATTATCCCTAGAAGTCTTATTACCACAAAAAACTTCGAAGAGAAATTCCTTACTGCTAACTCTCGTACATGGGCCGTCAGTAGATATCCTTCTTCCTTACGTCCTTCTAGCATTCCTGCTGTGAAGGAAGATTGCCGCTGCCTGACTTAGATATTATTGCTCCTGCTCTATGGAGCGGGTCACCCTACCCAAGGAGGATTTTACATATTTGTACACGTATCCCTTTACTTTGGGTGCGTTCTCCTTGAGCAGAGAGCTTGACTCTATGATTGCGGAGTTTTGCCTTCGCTACCAAGTAAGTTTAGCGCAAGTAAGTCCTTCTGTGTGGAGGATGGTTGCTTGCCTTCGGCGTTTGTTCCAGGAGACTGGAGATCAGCTAACCCTAGCTCATATGATGAATCTCTAGTCTCCCAAAATCATCCGCGGGGGAATGATAAACCTCTGCAAATGTGGCCACCATGCTTTGTTGTCTAACATGGACGATGACAACGACCGTGGGTGGATGGAATAGTTCGCTGCAACTGCCACCAACGACATCATTTCGGCAACGGCTCCATCCTTTTCGGCCGCTTGGAACCGCACTCGTAAGCTTTTTGTTTAGTATTTCCTTTTACGAAATATTTTTCTGTAGCCTTGTTGATCCTCTATCATTCGCCTGTTTCAGCAACTCGATGGATACCTCTGGTGGTTGAAGGTTTGGACCGGTGGGTACAAAAGATCTTGGACGTTACGACGCTCGAGACTCTCTTGTGGAAAGAGCTGGCCCCTAAATACAGGTGGAAGGCCAAGAATCATGGTAATTCAAACTCACCTTGTTTCACTTTTTCATGTGAAGAACTTGATTGATCCCTTCTAACCTGTCTATGAAATTAGGTTTACCTGCGGGCTCTGTTGCTGTTCCCGAGGAGGATTGTTTGGCTGATCCTACTGATGCAGCGAGGCTGCTTCAGTAGGCTCTTACTAGAACAGGTGGCTGCGGGCTTGCTTTGGGAGCAAATGTTTTTTTGGAGTCTCCGGACGAAAGACAAATAATTAAAGAGAAGACGCTCCTCTGAAGCTGGGGAAAAGAATAAGTGGGCGAGGACCGATTCCCTCGAGTTATCTCCGGTAGAGATGGTGACTAGTTTTCCTCCCGGGCCGGTCATAGACACCGTGACGATCGACGACGATGAAGAAACTAGTGATGAGGGAGATTCTCTACATAGAAGACGACGATCCTCATCATCTCAACAATATGCTGGACCTGCTGAGAGAGGTACACCAACTCAGGACGATGCCTCGGCACTTTGGGGAGAGTTTGATTTCGTAGATAATGTCAACTCCTATTTTCAGGCCCGAATTGTTGTGTCCGGTACTGCGAGGCTAAATACCGGGTCCCTTCCATCTTTGGTTGGAGAGCATCCTACGACCAACACTACATTAGATGCAGCTACTGTCACGCCCTTACCTCGGGGGACGCGACCGGTGCTCAACCGAGTGAACCCGGCCGAGCAAGCTTGCTAGTTTTCTTCTACCCAAGCTCATCCATGAATAAAGAGGAGATGCACTCTATTAATCAAACACTGAAAAGATTTCATTAATAACTCCTTTTCATTTCCATTAGTAGCTTCATTCATAATTTCCAAAATATTACAAGTTTATAGATATAATGAAAAACATGTTTTCCAAATACCAACATTTCTAGTTCAATTACACACATCAAACACCAACCACAACCTGTCTACAGAGCCTCTAAGTACAACAGAAGAGTAATATAAAAATTCCGGCAATAAGGCCTCGGCTATACCTCAAAACACAAAGTACAACATCAAATGATATCAGGCCCGGAATAGAGTAGGGCTCACCAAAACCTGCTGAATAAGAAGTAACTGCTAACGAGGACCAAAGTTGCCCGCTCATGAACCACCTGCACCCATTGAAGATGCAGCGCCCCCGGCAAAAGGGACGTTAGTACATATGGAATAGTACTAGTATGTAAAGCTAAATGTTCTTTTTCAAAATAGAATGCCCATATAAGAAAGGAAAAACCATAGAAACATCAAGTCACAATCAACCATATCCAATTGTCTAGTTAAAACATAATAATTTTCAAAATACGAAATTAATATATATTTTTGGTTGGGAGATCATTAGCACCGATATACCATCGTATTTTTAGCACGGATTCCGATCATGCCCGATTGGCTAGGCCATCTCCCCATGAACAATGTGGTTTGACATGTGATGCGAAAAAAGGTGTTACCAAGAGTAGTACCACTATGTGCGCAACATGGCATCCGATCTCCACCCGATCAGCTAGGCCGCCTTTCCACATATGCCGTGTGGGTTGACTTTTCCAAATCACAACTATTATCAGTTTCATACCAATTAAGGGGAATAATATCAACCCATCAATGACATCCCAAATAAGGGAAATAATCACAATCCACTCCTACACTGGTACATGTAGTTTTAGGTGTGGGTTGTTACAATCCACCCTTCCTCGATTTGCTAATGATTCTCCCAAAAACATTATTTTTATTTTTTCACACAAAGGTAACATAGGTACAAATGTATTTACCTCATCATCTTTCATATTGTATAAATCTCCACTAGTATTTTCAACCAATCACAACAACAATATTTCCTTGGCTCTTTTGGCCATTCACAAGATTCTTTATTTAAGGCACGATGGACGTATTTTATATTCCACACTTTTATATCTTTCCTTCCATGGATCATCATCATCATAAATATCAACATATATAATATTCCGAAAATCACAACTTTAAGTTCGTTAGAAATGAAGGCTTTAAACACAATAGATTTCTTTCCAAGAAATGGAGTAAAATGATTGGCAATCGAAGAGCAAGTTAAAATCATAAACAAGTAATACACCATTTATTCTTGAAATACTTTTTCCCAAAAAGGGAAATACACAATTTCCACTCACGAATATGTAAGAACGTAAAATACATTGAAAAATACTTACAAAGAATAATATTTGTTAAAACAGCCACATATGGGCACGACTTGAGTACATAAGCTTTTAGGCAATTCTATTTTCGAAGTCATTTTAAAACAGTTGAATCAAGGCTTATTTCTTAACCTCTCTCACATCATCTAATTTCGTTGACACCACTAGCCACAAGTATAACTTTCATTCTTGGCACGTTGGCCGCACCATATATTCCCAATTCACTTATTTCTTTTTCAAGCATCTTTATAAATTGCCAACAACAAGACATTTGCAATCAATTAAGTACACATATGAGCAATTAAGAGTCATAAGCATATCGAGTTTTTCTCACACAAGTTGGCATACTAGCTTTCATTTGAACACGACTCAAAGCCATTGCATTTTAATACGCAACCCATACTTTGAACATATATCTTTTGACATAAGGCTCATTCGGAATAGTCAAGTTTATAAGGGATAACCCGGAACATAGGAATTAGGAATTTGATCCAACCACACTTGAAACTTATGGGAATATTATGAAATTCGATTTTAAGAGAGAAATTTTAGCCAACATACCTCGCTTTGAGCTTTTCTTAAATTACTACAATATTCCAAAAATTCTAGCAACTTCAATCTATTTTGATACATAACAAAATTGAACACAAATTAGGAAGATATTCATGGTCTCAACTCATTTTATCAAACACTAGATGTGCAAATTTGATTAGAAGATTCTTCCATAAGATTTTCTTCACTCCACAACCCAATCTTTACCCATTTGAGCTCAACAATATTTCCACAAACCTTATTGGTACATGCATGTATACATAATACTCTTACTCCCAAGAATCATACTCCCAATCACCCATCTTTTACCCCAAACTCGAAATTGAAGTCTAGGGTTAGAACCTTACCTCTTGAGTGAAGATCTTGTGAGATTTCATTGTTGGATTTCAAAGCTTGGACAAGATATTGATGAACAAATCACTTGAGCTTCTTCCTCTCTCTAGAACACTCTCACTTCTCTCTAAAAATATCAGATTTTTGCCTTCAAAGCGAGCCCCAAAGGCTATTTATCAAAATGTGGTCGGATTATAAAAATAGAAAAATAAACCCTCCGAACTCAGATATGCGGTCACAAAATAGACCGCATAATAGATATGCGGTCCGGAAAATTGATCGCGAAAGTGATTCCCAAAAAACGGAAATGGTTTGGATAGGTCTACAACCGATATGCGGTCCGCATACCTATTCTGCGGTCTGCATAATGCAACTGCTACATCACTTCCATCTTTATCCACTCTTCCACTAGCAGTTTCTACATCATCTCCACCGGTCGCACCTGACCATGAAGAAGGTGTTCCTCTTCCACGGTCCACAGTTCACGGGAATTTGGGGCAAACATTATGCTGCCTCTTCTGAAGATCTGCAAAGGAGGAGGAATGTTACTCTTTCAGTTTCTACCAGATGCAGCTTGCTATCTCGACCGATGGAGCTTGCTAATTATCTGAAGCCTTTGGCTTTAGAGTAAGACTGGGAAAAGATTCAGGAACTCTTAGGAGAGTGTTTGTTGAACAACGCCATGCACAACGCCGCAACGATACGTTCCTTTCTTCCTTTATTACTCCTTATATTTTTAGGTATGAACATATTCTGAATTTTACCCTTCTTACTTTGTAGGCCAACATTCTTGCATCCGAGGGCCTTCAAAAGTTGATTCGTGAAAAGTAAGAGAATACCTCCGCACGAGATAAACTTTTGGCAGAGCAGGGGCAACATGTCGCTCGCCTTTCGGAACTGGAAGCCAAAGCTGCTGAGGCTGTTGTATTGGAGGCTCGTTTATGGCAAAGCGAGCAAAAAGTGGTAACCCTTAGCCAAGAAAGTAGCCCGCTGATGGTTAGATTTGATGAAGCCAGGGCCAAATGGGCTGAAGTCCATAATGTCATTCTTGCTACAACTGAACGCGAGGCTGCCTCCGCTGAAAGAGTGATCAACTTAGAGGAATCCGTGAACTCCAAAATTGAAGAGCTTGCTGCTACGGGGGCAAAACACGCCCAGCTGGAAGAGAAGTACAGGAACATTATCGAGCATAATAGGCTTTTTAGTTAAACTATCCGTGACCTTGATGTTAGCCTCAAATCTGCTAGGTCTGCCCGGGAAAACATTTATGCCGAGGTAACCTAACTCAAACAAGAACTTAAGTGTCGAGTGACTACCCTCATTCTTGAGAAAACTTATGCTATGTACAGCATGAGGAGAAAAACCTTGGAAGAGGCCAAAGCTGGTGTCATTGATTTTGATGCCGAAATTGCTAAGGCATATGAGCGTGAGTTGGCTGCTAAAAGTGGACTCCCAATAAGGTCTGATGCACCTGGTTCTTTTGGTTCTGGTTCCGAGTTCTCGGAAACTGAAGAAGAATCTGAGGATGACGATACTGAAGGCTAGACTGGTGAAAATATTGGGACATCGGTGGGTCCGTCTACTTCTCCCGGGGGCACGGACACTTCTCTTCCTCCTGGTTCCGGAGATACTACAACTTAGGTTTTCTTTTCTTATTCCAATTCTTGTACCTGTGCCATTTTAACGTGTTTTTGTAAATAAAAACATTTATTTCTCAAGTATTATTTGAGTCTTCCTTTCGTTTGAATAGTCATGCAAGTATTATTTTGATTCAGGGCATAAATCCTTCCGAAACCAACCCTTTAACGTGAGGGTTTTATAAGAGAGGGCCCTCTTATGTTTACGGTACTCTTGAAGAGAACGTCTCTTGTTCATTATGACACTAGCATTTGAAGTACTTGTTTAACTTTCAAATGACAAAGTTGATTCATCTTCCAGACAAGAAACAAGATAAATACAAAAGGATTTCATTTTATTCCTTGTATTTTCAAAAAGTACATAAGCATTTGCTGTGCTGTAAAGAAATTGCCATTACTTGTGGCTAACTTGTACAACTTATTTCTACGGGCTGGCCGCACTGTTCCCGGTCCTGATGATGCAATTATACTTCCGGTTTTTTGTTTCTCGGTCGATGTGGCAGTCATTGTTGCCGTATCCTCATATTATTCCCCCCAGTGGTCGAATACGAAGAATGCGAATTGGAACACTGGAAGTCTTGTATCTTCGAAGATTCTACTAATGCATTTCTAGATAATCCTTAATTTGGTAACACACTTTACTTCCCCTTAGGAATTTATGCTATCGAGCGAAGGACTATCTAACAACACTCTAGTGGTTTATGCTCGTGAACGATCAGATAACCTTTGTTCAATAGAAAACTTAACTTCCCGGTGAGAATTTGCTATAGAGCAAAAGATTATCTAACCATCCCCGTGTAGATCTTTGCTTGTGTGCCTTGCTATTAAATGTCTTATTGCTGCTGTCTTCGTAGTATGCTTTCTGTTGCTGCCTTATTAAAAACCTTGTCAGAAAAAATCCAATTGGGACAAAAACTGAACGAAGGGAAAAAGAGTGTAGCACATACTTTCTGACAGATCATGTTCATCAGCAATAATATCTTTTGAGGTGTACCACGTTCCAATTGCTGGGCAACGTTTCTCCATTTTGATTTTTCAACTCGTATGAACCTTTCCCGGAGATAGCTGAAACCCAGTAGGGGCCTTCCCATGTTGGACCTAGCTTCCCCGCGTTGAGCTCCCGAGTGTTTTGAGTTGCTTTCCTTAAGACCAAGTCTCCTACTTTAAAATAACGAAGGTTGGCTCTTCGATTATAATACCACTCCATTATCTGCTTTTGAGCTACCATTCTTACATACGCCAAGTCCCTGTGTTCATCGAGAAATTCCAAGTTGACTAACATTGCTTCGTTGTTCGATTCTTCATCTGCCGGGAAGTATCTCAAGGTGGGTTCCCTTACTCCTACCGGGATTAAATCTTCTGCACCGTACACGAGGGGAAAAGGGGTTTCCCCTATGCTTGACTTGACTGTAGTTCGGTACACCCATAGAACTCCGAGTAATTCCTCGAGCCAGTTACCATTAGCTACTTCCAACATTTTCTTGAGGTTTTGAATAATCACTTTGTTCGTCGACTTTGCTTGATCGTTTGTGATTGGATGATAGGATGAAGATGTGATCCTCTTTATAATCAAATCTTGGAGGAACTTTGTAATTTGTGCGTCGATAAACTACGGCCCATGGTCGCATGCTATCTTTTTTGGTATTCCAAACTTGCAAATTATATTTTCTCACAAGAAATCCACCACTTCGAGTTCTCTGATCTTTTGATAAGGCTTTGCTTCCACCCACTTAGAAAAATAGTCAGTCAAAATTACAAGAAATATTACCTTTTCGACGATGTCCATCCCTTATTTCATGAACAACCAGGGGGATAGAATCGAATGTAAGAGTTCTGCTGGTTGATGCATCAGTCGTGCGTAGCATTAACACTTATCACAGTTTTGTACGAAGTCTTTGGCGTCTTGTTCCATGCGGGGCCAATAATATCACACCCTTACCAACTTCAACACCAAGGAATCTGCGCCCGAGTGGTTGCCGAATATCCCTTCTTAAACCTCTCTCGTGACATTGTTTGCTTCGGATGCTCCTAAGCATCGGGCCGGCGGGCCTTGAAAAGATTTTCTATATAATTGGCCTCTCTTGAAGCTTTATCGCGCTGGTTTGGCGTGCAGCACCCGGGATAGTTTAGGGTCTTCAGGTAGCTTCCCGTGTTCGATATAATCAATGATTTCATTCCTTCAGTCCCAAACCAGATTAGTCAAATTTACCTCATAGTAACCATTTGTATCCAAGAGTGAGTTCATCATTTATACTACAGTCCCAGACTTTGATCCCTTTATTTCCATCGACGATCCTATGTTTTCCAATGCGTCTACTTCTGCGTTATCTTCCCTTGGGATATGAGTAATTGACCACTCCCAGAATCATGCCAACAGATCCTGAACCTTTACCACGTATTGTTGCAAGCGCTCCTCTTTGGTATCGAAGATCTCGTAGACCTGATTTACCACCAACTGTGAGTCACATTTAATTTTGATGACCTCAGAGTCAAGTCCCTGGGCCAACTCGAGCCCTACAATCAAAGCTTCATACTCTACTTCGTTGTTAGTTAAATAGACCATCCTGATGGCTTGCCTTAGGGTTTCCCCCAAAGGTGTGATTAAGACTATACCGAGCTCGGACCCTTTTACGTTGGAAGCTCCATCCGTAAATAAGGTCCAAATCCCTGATGTCGATTCTGACACCATTATTGCTTCCTTGGATACTAGAGGCAATAATCCCTGACAGAAATCGGCCACTAAGTCAGCCTAGACTTGCGACTTAATTGCAGTCCTTGGTTTATCTTCTATGTAGAATTCACCCATTTCGATGGGCCATTTGGCCAATCTGCCCGAGAGCTCGGATTTATGGAGGATATTTTAGAAAGGGAAAGTAGTCACCATGGCTATCGGGTGGCACTGGAAGTAAGGCCTCAGCTTCCAAGCGGCGACTACGAGAGTTAAGTCCAGTTTCTCCAAATGTGGGTAGCGAGTTTCTACTCCCGTTAAGATTTTACTAACATAATAAATGGGAGATTTTGTACCTTCGTTTTCTTGGACTAAAACCGTACTTACTGCAACTTCCGAGACCGCGAGATAAACCAACAACATTTCACATTATTTTGGTTTTGAAATCAATAAAGGGCTTGGCAAATATTTCTTTTAAATCCCTCAAAGCTTGATGGCAATCCGGGGTCCATTCAAAATTATTTTTCTTTTTCAGCAGTGCGAAGAAACGATGGCACTTTTGCGATGACCAAGAAATGAATCTGCTCAAAGCTGTCAATCTCCCTGTAAGCCTTTAGACTTCCTTCACGTTTGATAGTTAGTCCGAGATATGTTCTATGGCCTTGATCTTATCGGGGTTTACCTCAATTCCCCTTTGTGATATCAGAAATCCCAGAAACTTACCAGAGCTGACCCCAAACTCGCATTTCTCGGGATTAAGTTTCACATTATGCTTCCTTAGGATGTTGAAAGTTTCTTGGAGATGTTTAAGATGATCACATGCATTTAAAGACTTAACGAGCATATCATCTATATAAAATTCCATAGTATTTCCTATTTGATTTTCAAACATCTTGTTCACAAGCCGTTGATAAGTGGCTCCGGCGTTTTTCAACCCGAAGGGCATCACATTGTAGCAATATATACCATAATTTGTTATAAGTGAAGTTTTTTCCTGATCCTCCAGGTTCATCTTAATTTGGTTGTACCCAGAATAAGCATCAAGGAAACTCATTAACTCGTACCTGGCTATGGCATCAGTCATTTGATGGATGTTTGGCAGTGGGAACGATTCATTTGGGCACGCCTTGTTAAGATCTTTATAATCTAAGCACATGCAAAACTTATTGTTCTTCTTATGAACTACTACTACATTGGATAGCCACTTTGGATATCTTAATTCTCGGATCGAACCGATATTAAGTATGCAATTTACCTCTTATTTGACGAATTTATTCCTTGCCTCAGCAATCCGGCTTTTCTTTTGTCTTACCGGAGGTATGCCGGGATCCAAGCTTAACTTGTGTACGGCTATCTCTATCAGGATGCCTGTCATATCCTCATGGGACCATGCAAAATAATCAGCGTTACATTTAAGGAATTTAATAAAGTCGGACCGGAGTTCTAGGTGCAGTCCTGTCCCCGAGTGGAATTTCCTTTCTAGAAATTCTTCGAACAATGCCACTTACTCCGGCTCTTCCACTATGGACTTCGTTGCATTGGTCTCCTTTGGAACTTGGAAATATCTCGGCACCTGATAATATTCCGATGCCTCTTCCCCCGGGTTAACTTCATCTAGTTCGGGAGTAGGTGTCGATCCCTGTAATTGCTATGATGCGTGTTCCTTTCCTTTGCTGCTGGAGACCAAAATTGCATTCATCTCCCTTGTTGCCGGTTGATCACCCCTTATCTGTTTAGTTTCTTTGGGTGTTAGAAACTTCAACAATTGATGATACGTTGATGGTACAACTTTCATCTCGTGCAACCATGATGTTGTATCCCATATCACCATCCACTACTTCGAAAAGAGTTGTTTTCATTACTTCTTCAACATTCATGAGTAATAAAATTTCTCCCCTGGTTGTCACAATTACGAGGTTGAATCCGACGAGGAGCTTTGTGGCCGGAATAATACTTCCGGTGAGTTTAGCTTGCTCCTATACTCTCCATTTTATGATATTAGCTGAACTTCCTGGATATACTAGAACACGTTTAATCTTAAAATCTAGCACATTTAAAGAAATTACCTGTGCGTCGTTGTGTAGTAGCAACAATCCGTCTGCGTCTTCTTCCGTAAAAGTGATATCGTCTTCCCGAAGTCTTTTGCTATGCATTATTGATACTTTCATCTTCTTTGCTACTGAAAAGGTGACCTCGTTAATCTCATTCCCTCCGAAGATCATGTTGATTGTTTGACACGGGGGATCTTTTCCTATTTTTGAGGGTTCCGCATTATCCCAGTTACGACAATAATTGTTCTTAGCTCGGTCACTCAAGAATTTTCTAAGGTGACCTATCTTCAATAATGTTGCCACTTCTTTGTGGAGGTGTCAAAAGTCCCATCCGGTAGCCATAAGTCCCGTGGTATTTACACCACAAGTTGGGATCCCTCTAGTTGGGATCATATCTCATCGGTTTTGGGAACCGTGCTTCTTTGATGTTTCTCATGGACGAAACCAACTCCACTATACTGACGTTGAAGTTGTATTATGATAACTTGGGGTAAGAAGGATCCCGTGATCCTAATGCTTCTTTATCCTGCAGTGATTGATTGTTCCGACTGCGATCAGTCCTCCTATCAATGGCAAACCTGTCCGCTATCCGAAAACCTCTGTTGCGGCCTTCGGTCTGTTCGTAGGGCAAAAATTGGCCCCTCGAAGTCCGCATGCCCGTGTCATAATAATCCTTTGATTTTTCTCTGTTCTTTTCTCATCCCTTGGTCGACGATGGAAAATTAACCCGATCATCTCGATTCTTATTTTTGATTCGTACCGGTTGTGGACATCCGCCAAGATCGTTTCTTGAAACACGAGTAGGCTTTCCTTCAATTTTCGGGAAGCGTCTTAACTCCTTGGATTCAATCCCTTGGTGAATGCTTCAGTCGCCCATTCATCTGGGCAACTGTGAGCAACATTCTCTCCTTCTGGAATCGGGTAACGAATTCCCGTAGCAGCTTAGACTCTCCTTGCGCAATCCTGAATATGTCAGCCTTTCGGGCTTGTACTTTTCTAGCCCGGGCATGAGCCTTGATGAAAGAATCCGCGAGCATTTCAAAGGAGTCTATGGAATGCTCGTGTAACAACGAATACCACGTCAAGGCTCCCCTCGTGAGGGTTTCTCCAAATTTCTTTAGCAACACTGATTCAATTTCGTGAGGCGCTAAATCATTTCCCTTTACCTCCGTTGTGTAGGTGGTAATATGCTCCTGGGGGTCTGAAGTTCCATCATACTTTGGCACTTCAGACATTTCGAACCGCTTTGGGATTAACTCTAGTGCCGCATTTGTCTTGTATGGCAATTGAGTACACTTTTTTGAGTCCGAACCTTTCAGCACTGGTGGCGCGCCCGGGATCTGGTCCATGCGGGTGTTCACTTCCCTCTTGAAATGTAAAATTTCATTCTGAAAGGATCATTCTTGTTGTTGAGGCTGGATCCGTTCCCCCTGACCCATCGAAGCCAATTTCACCCCTGGGAGTGTTGTTGTCGACCCTCTGCATTTTATGATTCATGGGAACCCCGGGAGGAATCAGATCTTGTCTGTTTGTATTATTTGAAGCTCCCGACAGCGCCTGCTTCAACTCCATCAAAACCTTATCCTGTCGCGTGAGGTGACCTAAAATGATAGCCTGCTGCTCTTGCAAGACCCTTACCACGTCAATGACATGTTCCTTATCAGCATTATCGGGAGTGGTCTCCCGAACATATTGAGGATATTGCTTGTCATGCACCGGTGTAGCGTCATTCTCCTCATTATGGGTGTCACTGATTGAGTCCTCCAAATGAGGCTGATCCCCTCAAACCTCGGGGTTGTGCATGTCATTAAATAATATCTTCCATTTCTTATGATTTTTTCAAGACAAAATAATCAAAATACGTTAGTAAAAAAGACAAGGATCAATTTAATTACATGACTGTCTAGGCCCCACGGTAGGCGCCAAACTATTTACCCGTAAATTGAACGAAACAGTTGCCTTCGGTCTTTGGCCATTCCCCGTCTTGGGTTCCACGTGTCCCCTTTTTGGACTGCCACGTATCATAACATATTTTACCCTATACAAATAGCTAATTTCAATTACTATTGGAATTATACAACCAAGTCATGTACAATGTAATTACAGGTATACTTCTATAATAAGCATTAATTAATAGTCTGATAATAAATATAGATGAACTATTATTAAAATTTAAAAGCACATTGATAATATAAAACAAAAAATACATTGTTCAATGCTCAACAACTTGTTCACGAAACATATTAAACGACCTACCAATTCTATGTTATCGCACGACATCATCACTAGCTATGAGCTTAAACTCAACACTTGAACGATTATCAAGGGCACACATTTGCAACTTTAAACTGATACGCAACAAGGTTGTATACGGTAAAAACTAAATTTGCCCTTCGTATGACTAATCGAGATTGAAACGCGGTGGTCCGAGAATTATTATTGTGATATCAAGACATGGTGAGAAGTATATGTTGCCAGGCTCGAGATCGAGCGACCGATCAAGATCGAGATCGGGACCGAGATCGAGCTCGAAGACTCAGAGATCGATAAAGATCGAGATCGGCCGGGAGCAAGATCGAGCCAAGGGACAAAAGATCCGTTATAACCGCAATTAGGGGAGTAATCTCGGCAAAAATCACGGCGCAAATCAAGGAGAGATTAATTAATTAATCTCTCATGGGATCCCCACTATGTATTTTTTTATTATATCCAAAGTAGGATTTCCCCACTATATTATGGGCCGTTATCATTTGTAAGCGGGCAAATTGATTAAGATCCATAGAACACAAAGGAATACACTATTCTTCTCTGGCTTTGATATTTAGTTATATTGTTCTCCTATCAATTACTCTCTGTACAACTTGAAGGCTTAGGCCAACTAATTCATTCGGTTTGTATTCATTTCTTTTACAACTAATTTCAATATTCATTTATTTATCTTTCCCAATTTGTATCAATTTATATCACGTATCCTTAGAACTGCGTATAAATTCAACTCTATCCATTTTTCGGGTAAACAATTTAGCGCCCACCGTGGGGCTAAGGATAATAGTGGTTATTTGATACAAATCTCTGTAAAAACACACTATTTTACACTTTCTCTTGGAAGTGTCTTTGATATCAGGCTAAAAATGCCAAACTCTTAGTTAATGGCCCTACCTATCGACAACGAATCTGGCCATCAAGATGAAAATAACAACGGTCCACCCATTGAACCCGTTGGAACTGGGGCCGTAAATCCAATTAACGTTAATTCGCATGTGGCCATTGAAGCAAACCAACATTCCGACCCCGAAAACAGCATTCATGGTGGGACTTGATCTGCAGTTCGAAATACCCAAAATGTTGGAGAAGACGGGATCAACCTGCGTATGATTTTTGAAATGTTGCAAGCTCAACAGGTAGCCCAGTTGCAGAGCCAAACCCAGGCACCGAGCAGGCCTGAGCTTGATCCACCATGAGAAGTCACCCACAGAACGAGGCCAGCTGTAGTAAGGTCAACTGGACAAGAATTGGGGACTAACCTCGAAATTATAAAGATGCTCGAGAAACTGACAAAACGGATAGAGTCATAAGAAAAGAGGATTGAAGCAAACGACAAAAAAGTAGAAACTTATAACTCTAGGGTTGATCAGATCCCGGGGGCATCACTAATATTGAAGGGGTTGTATTCCAAAAAGTTCGTACAAAAACCCTTCCCCCCGAGCGCAGCTCCCAAACCGATCCCCAAGAAGTTCTGCATGCCCGAGATCCCTAAATACAACGGAACGACCGATCCCAACGAACATGTCACCTCTTACACATGTGTCATTAAAGGGAACGATCTACAGAACGACGAGATTGAATCCGTATTATTAAAGAAATTCCGGGAAACCCTGTCAAAGGGAGAAATGATATGGTATCATAATTTACCGCCTAACTCTATCGATTCTTTTACCATGCTTGCATATTCTTTTGTAAAAGCACACGCCGGAGCCATAAAGGTCGAAACCAGGAAGTTAGACCTTTTCAAGGTAAGGCAAAAAGATAACGAGATGCTAAGAGAATTCGTATCATGTTTCCAAATGGAACGAATGGATCTACCGCTGGTCACGGACGATTGGGCCATTCAAGCTTTCACACAAGGACTAAACGAACGAAGTTCAACGGCTTCACAACAGTTGAAACAGAACTTGATTGAGTACCTGACTGTTACCTGGGCCGATGTACATAATCGGTATCAATCGAAGATTAGGGTCGAAGACAACCAGTTGGGGGCCCCTTCTGGGTCCGTTATTAAAAGGGACATCGACCGAGAACCTATGTCGAACAAGGACCGATACCGGCCATATAATGGAGATCGTAGGGGCAGCGAACCAAAACGCAACTCCGTACGAGGTCAAAGGAGAAGTGATGGAGGACAAGGGTCTCAAGGGCTGATAAACAAGAATGGTTTCGACAGGCATACCAGACCTAAGGAAGCACCACAATTATCATAGTATAACTTCAATATTGATGCATTCGCCATCGTATCAGCTATCAGGTGCATCAAAGATACTAAATGGCCTTGGCCTTTGCAGACTGATCCAGCCCAGAGAAATCCCAATCAAATGTGCAAGTATCATGGTACCCATGGCCACAGAACGAAAAATTGCAGGCAGTTGAGAGAAAGAGTAGCCCGTTTGTTCAATGAAGGGCACCTTCAAGAATTTTTAAGTGATCGAGCCAAGAATCACTTCTAAAATAGGGAGCTCAATAGACAAAACAAGCAAGAAGAGCCGCAACACATTATTCACATGATTATCGGAGGGATCGATGTTCCCCAAGGGCCAGTGTTTAAACGCACTAAGGTATCGATTATAAGGGAAAAACGATCTCGGGCTTAGGATTACATACCAAAAGGAACCTTGTCCTTTAATGAAGAAGACGCAAAAGGAATCATACAACACCATAACGATGCTCTGGTAATATCTATACTTATGGATAAAACTCAAGTTAAGCGTGTGTTAATTGATCCGGGTAGTTCGGCCAACACCATTCGTTTGAGGGTCATAGAGCAACTCGGTCTACAGGACCAGGCCGTGCTCGCATCCCTGGTACTAAAAGGATTCAACATGGCATGTGAAACTACTAAGGGCGAGATAATTCTGCCAGTTAACGTGGTCGGGACCATCCAAGAAACAAAGTTCCACGTGATCGAGGGTGACATGAGGTATAATGCCCTGTTCGGGAGACCGTGGATCCATAACATGAAAGTAGTACCCTCGACCCTTCACTAGGTTCTAAAATTCCCAACACCAGAATGAATCAAAACAATCTACGGAGAGCAACCGGCCGCAAAGGAAATGTTTTCCGTCGATGAAGTGATTCCGATATCATCACTCTCATCGACAAAGGGATCAAATTCGAAGGAGAAACGAGATACCAAATAGCAATCACAAATGTCGGCCTCGACCCAACTAGAAAAGCAGAAGACTAACGAAGATGATGAATATGGGATCCCTCGATCCTTCGTGGTCCCCGATGATTCCGACGCTACCAAATCAACGGTCGAAGAACTAGAGTAAATCACATTAATCGAACATCTTCCCGATCGAAAGGTATACCTGGACACGAGGTTAAGTCCCGAGCTCAGGAAAAAGCTTATGTAATTTCTTATAACTAACATGGACTATTTTGCTTGGTCCCATCTTGACATGACAGAGATCCCACTGGAAATCATCACTCATAGACTAAGCTTGGATCCAAAATTCAATCCGGTGAAGCAGAAAAGAAGGCCCCAGTCCGAAATCAAACATGCCTTCATCAAGGACGAGTAACCTAACTTCTCAAAATAGGATCCATTCGAGAAGTAAAGTACCTGGAATGATTAGCAAATGTGGTGGTAGTCCTTAAGAAGGGAAACAAACTTAGAATGTGTATAGATTATAAAGACCTGAATAAAGCATGCCCCAAGGATTCTTTTCCTTTGCCTAATATCGATCGTATAATCGATGCCACGGCCGGCCACGAGACTCTCAGTTTTCTCGATGCCTACTCCTGGTACAACCAGATACAGATGAACCCGGAGGATCAGGAAAAGACCTCGTTTATCACTAAGTACGGTACCTACTGTTATAATATAATGCCATTCGGTCTAAAAAATGCTCGTGCAACTTATCAACGCCTAGTAAACCGAATGTTCGAAGAGCAAATAGGAAAATCAATGGAAGTTTATATTGATGACATGTTAGTTAAGTCCCTGCAAGTAGAGGACTATTTAAAGCATTTGTAGGAAAATTTCGATATACTGAGGGAGTACAATATGAAGCTCAACCCCGAAAAATGTGCATTCGGGGTTGGCTCGAGCAAGTTTCTTGGTTTCATGGTGTCCAATCGGGGAATCGAGATCAACCTCGATAAAATCAAAACTATTGAGGATATCACGATAGTGGATAATGTAAAGGCCCTGCAGAGGTTGACGGGGCAGATAGCCACCCTAGGACGATTCATTTCGAGATCCTCAGATAGGAGCCACCGATTTTTCTTGCTGCTTAAAAAGAAGAGCAATTTTGCATGGACTCTAGAATGCCAGCAGACCTTGGAGGAACTGAAGTGGTATTTATCGAGCCCACCGTTGCTTCATACCCCGAAAATGAACGAACAACTTTACATGTACTTAGCTATCTCGGATATAGCAGTAAGTGGAGTCTGGTCCGAGAAGAACAAGGTACGCAATTCCCTATTTATTATGTCAGTCGGATCTTAGGTGAGGCCGAAACTAGATATCCACACTTAGAAAAATTAGCGCTTGCTTTAATAAGCGCCTCTAGGAAACTAAAACCATATTTCCAACGTCATCCGATATGTGTTGTAACAACTTATCCTCTTCGAAATATTTTACACAAACTCGAGCTTTCGGGTCGATTGGCCAAATGGGCCATAGAAATCAATGGGTACGATATTGAGTATCGACCCCGAACCGCCATCAAATCTCAAATCTTGGCATACTTTACGCCAACCCTCGTACCCGAGATCTAAAAAGAACTAATAAAATCAAGTACATCTTCGGAAATCTGTACCCTCTTTACGGACGGTGCTTCGAACGCGAAGGGGTCTGGACTAGGCATTGTACTAAAATCACCCACAGGTAATATAGTTAGACAGTCTATCAGAACTACTAAATTAACTAACAATGAGGCTGAGTATGAGGCCATGATTGCAGGTCTCGAACTAGCTGGAAGCTTGGGAGCGGAGGTCATAGAGGCTAAGTGTGATTCCCTCATCGTGGTAAACCAAGTTAATGGGACTTTTGAAGTCCGAGAAGACTAAATGCAGAGGTACTTGGATAAACTACAGGTAACTCTACATCGATTTAAGGAGTGGACCTTGCGACATGTACCTCGAGAACAGAATAACGAGGTCGACGCTCTTGCAAACTTAGGTTCTTCGATCGAAGACAACGAACTCAACTCGGGGACTATCGTACAACTCATAAGATCGATAATCGAAGAAGGTCACACTGAGATAACTCCATAAGTTTAACCTGGGATTGGAGAAACAAATACATAGAATACTTAAACTCCACGGTTCGCATTGTTCGAAGACGAAACACTGTTTAGAAGGATGTTCGATGGACCATTGGCAATATGTTTGGGATCGGGAGATACCGACTATATCCTACGGGGAATTCACGAGGGCACTTGTAGAAATCATTCCGGTGCCGATTCACTGGTCCAAAAAGTTATCAGAGCAGGATATTATTAGACCGATATGGGCAAGGATGCAAGAAAAGTTGTTCGAAAATGCAACAAATGCCAAAGGCATGCGCCCATGATTCATCAACCCGGAGAACTACTCCACTCGGTCCTATCCCCATGGCCCTTCATGAAATGGGGAATGGACATTGTTGGCCCTCTCCCATCGACCCTAGGTAAGGTTCAGTTTATTTTATTTATGACTGATTATTTCTATAAATGGGTTGAAGCACAGGCTTTCGAGAAAGTCAGAGAAAAGGAAGTCATAGACTTCATTTGGGACCACATCATTTGTCGATTCGGGATGCCCTCCGAGATTGTTTGTGATAATAGAAAATAATTCATCGGCAGCAAATTAACTAAGTTTCTCAAGGATCATAAGATCAAAAGGATCCTGTCAACACCTTATCATCCCAGCAGGAACGGACAAGCCGAATCAACCAACAAAACCATCATCCAAAATCTAAAGAAAAGATTGACCGAAGCCAAAGAAAAATGGAGAGAAATACTGTCCGAGGTCCTATGGGCATACCGCATAACATTGAAATCCAGTACCGAAGCAACACCGTTCTTGTTGGTTTATGGCGCCAAAGCTATGATCCCGGTCGAGGTCGGAGAACCTAGCATCAGGTTTCGATATGCAATAGAGGAGTCGAATAACGAGACCATGAATACGAGCCTAGAATTGTTGAAAGAAAGACGCGAAACTGCTCTCGTCTGATTGGCAGCCCAAAAACAGCGAATCAAAAGGTACTACAATTGAAGAACCAATCTTCCATATTTTAACATCGGGGACTTAGTGCTGAGAAAAGTCACCCTCAACACCCGAAATACGAATGAAGGGAAATTGGGACTGAATTGGGAAGGACCGTATCAGGTCCTCGGAATCGTCGGAAAAGGATCCTACAAGCTCGGCATGATAAACAACATAAAACTATCGAGCAATTGGAACGTGTCGCACCTAAAATGATACTACTGCTAAGGTACATCCCCACCCGTTTTTATTTATATTTCAAAACTAACCTTTGCAGGTGTTAGACCAGAAACAACGGTGGATTCTTCAACACGAAGCCCTTAGGTCTGAAAGCACGCATTGCACTCTTTTTCCCTTAAAGTAAGGTTTTTCCGGTAAGGTTTTTAATGAGGCAACCATTGATCGTGCTAACTTAGAATAATTTAACAGTATCCGAGGCTTCTTTACAATCAACCCCGAATACTAGGGGGAATCAACTTCGATGCAAGGAAGTTATTGCCCTCGAAATATCAACTTTGATGCAAGGAAGTTATTGCCCTTGAAATGTCAACTTTGATGCGAGGAAGTTACTTCATGGCAGTAAGGTCTCGATAGGAAAAATTTGTAAAGGCCAAAAGATCAAACGAACCATGCCCGTGTAGTTTGCTCGAGCCCTGGCACACAACATGTATGCATGTATAATGATTTATAAAGAGAAGTATTCTTCTTTACCAATATCTCGTACCTTGGAAAAGTTTTTCTACTTCATATTCTCGACCTATTATGTAAACAGGTTTAAGGGCCGACCATGATCGGAGTTCGATGATTACCCCCATAATCAGGTACTGCCATCCGAAAAATAAACAAGATCGAATTATATAAACTCCGAGATCATAAGACCTTTTAGGCAACCCTTGATTTTATAGGCCACGACCACCCCACTCGGTGACTGACACTTCGGGTAAGCTCGAAGTAAAACGGGAATGTAATCCCAAGGGGAAAATCCCGAACCAAAAAGGCTATGGCTGAATTAACACATGTTGGAGACGTCCGAATTTCGTAAATAAACAGTCCTTCGAATCCTCTCATAAACAAATTAAAAAGGCTACCCCGAAAAAATCATAAAAGACTCCGATAATATCAAGCCTCAAAAAATCTAATGGGTACCAAATTGTTCGAACTCTCGAGCAATTCCCTATTTTATGCTAAGTCATTACAAGTTCTGCTAATAAAAGCCGAAAAGGGGACAAAGCCATAAAAAATCTTTCTATAAAAGCCTAAGGGTTGTTTTTTGCTTTGAGTTCGAGAGATTATCCTCACTCAACTAAAAACCCTAAGGGTTACCTTACTTTGAGTTCGAACAAGCACTCACTAAATCGTAAAGACCTAAAGGCTACACTGGTTTGGTGTTAATCAAAATTGTCTGAACCTCGGACCTTAGAATACAACTTCATAAATTTATAAGGCAGAAGGGAAATAAAGACAAGGTTTGCCCGGACCCTCGAACACAATTTTATGCTGAGGCATTTTTGACCTTTGTAAAGTACAGAAAAGCAAAGGAAAAACACAAAAACCAAAAAGGCAAGAAAAGCCTTATGTTTATATTCAAAGATTTTACAAAAGGCCAAACCGACCTCAGGATAAGTACAAAAGAAAAACAAGAAACTTAATGTCCTAAGTGGCTTGGTCTTCATCGGAGGCCGCGTACTCGAGATCTTTCACACCTTCAGATTCGCTCGAGCTATCGGAGTCTTCCTCAGGGAAGGCCAACCTTTGAGCCCTGGTTTCCTCCACCTTGGAATTTTCAATTTCGGCCTCAACAGCGAAGCCCTGAACACTGACCCCTGGAGAGCTTCCCTCCGAGCCCACCATTTATCATGTTCAACCATGCTCTTGTCCTTGGCCTGGTTGACCTCAAAATCGATCCTAAACTAGGCCACTTTAGCATCAGCTCTTTTATTCGCCTCGATCGCCTCAGATCTGGCTACGGCCACCTCGGATTTGGACACTTCAAGTTCATTAGCCAAGCTTGCTTTATCGGAAGTGGCCAAATCAAACTGACACTGGAGCTCTTTAAACCTCTCGATCTGCACCGAGGTGTTTTCTTTTGCAACCCGAAGATGGGCCTCAACCGACTCTAATTACGCTTGAATGACCTCCTTTTTGGAAGTGAGGATATCCATATTCTTTTTGAATTTTTCCTCCTCGGCCATTAGCTTATCTACCTACGAATTGAGCTGTCCGATCTATTCAAGCCTCTGCCAAACCTGCAGAATCGGATCGTTAGTGGTTATCTCCAATTCATTTTCACTATCTTGAAGAATTCAGAATACCTGCTCAGCCATCTCCTCATGCTCATTCTGAGCCGCTGCCAAATCTGCTCGAAGTTTCTCACTAAGAAGTTTTTAGGAGTCACTTTTCTCTGTGAGGTTCCGAACCTCATCCTCATGCTCCTCTCGGATTCGGAGGAAAGCCTCGTGATGCAACACCGAAGCCTACAAACATGGGAAATGTTTTTAGAATTATCTACAACTCTAAGTGTAAAAGAAACAGCAGAGATGCCATCGAAGTTACCCGATTCAGAGCATGTTGGGCCTCGTTGAAAATGCAGGCGGGTCCTACCGCATTCATCATGGTTTGTTCCTCTTCGGTCACCAAGGACCGAAGGTAACTAGCAATCCCCACGGGGGGTGAGAAAATTCGGGTATCCTCTGGGACGGAGAGCCCTATCTTTCACCTATGATCGGGACCAACACTCGGGGCCAGGAATCGGTCTACCAGTTTTGGAACCGATGAATACCCGGTAGAGCCCGACCATGATGCTTTCTTTGGTATCGGTAATCCACCGAACCTGATAATTTCCTCTGAGGCAGATGACTCAAGCCCATCCAGAAAGCCGTGGATATCAGTCGGCTCCTAAATGCCCTCGTATGATCGACCTTCCAATATGCTGGCCTCACGGATCATAGCATCCGAAATCTGAGGGGATCCGCTAATATTGATTATCCCGAGCTCGTCCCTCGAGATACCTTCTGCTGCCCGAGAAGTCCTGCCCTCGGTTTCCCCTTCATCCATCTCAGCTTGAGACGGAATAGTCTCGGCTTTTCATTGTTCAGGAATTATGGCCATGGTTCCTTTATTTAGCTCTGCCGATTAAGAGGATTGTTGTATCACAACATTAGCCCGTACACAGATTATTTCCTCTTCTCCTTCTTCGGGCTCATTCCTTAATAGGCGGATTGATTCCGGAGGCATGATACTGGAGCCCCCCTTTTGCTTGCGAGATTTCTTCACCGGTTTTTTCTTTTCCGCGACCGGGGAACTCGGTACATCTTTTATCTTCTTTTCTTTAACCTGCATCGGGGCAGGAACCTCTTCATCACCAGATGGGGGCCTCATGACAACATCCTTCCCAAGTCCTACAAAGGAAAAATGGGGGTAAGCAAGTGAAGAAGAACGAATGACAAACAAATTAAGAAAGAGACACCATAACTGTGGGCCTCCCATCGAACCTTTGATAATTTCACCCAAGCGTGCTTGGAGTACGGTCTCTGCAGCACCAGACCTTCAACCTATTGTTTAAGATCCGGAATCGGTTCCGGCATCCGAGCCACAATTATGACAAGAAAGAAAAAGTGGATCAAGAAAATAAGAGGCAATTACAAAATTAAAACGAACGAAGGGAAATAAGTGCTCACAGTTCATATTCCATTTCTCGTGAAACAGTATGTCATCGACATGTATCAGGTCCGAGGTTTTGACTCGAACAAATCGGCCCATCAAATCTCGATCATGAGTCTCGTCTATACTCGAGAACGACGCTCTGGTGGCTCGGCGAGCAATCTTGGTTAACCCTCCTCAATAAAGTTGGGGACTATAAAGGCGCATAAGGTGATCGAGGGTGAAAGGACACCCCTCGATTTTGCTTGAGATGAATCGAAGAAGAATCACTATTCTCCAAAACGAAGGATGGATCTGGCCAAGGGTCACGTCATATCTCTTGCAAAAGGCGACGATGACAAGGTCTAAAGGACCCAACGTGAAAGAATAAGTATAAACACTCAAGAACCCTTCCACGTGAGTAGTTGCATTCCTGTTTTACTTTCTCGAGAATTTTCTCGGTGATTATACACTGGTACCTCGACATCGGCTCACATCGGCCCGATACCGAAGAAGGTTTTTCAACCTTAAAATCACTGACAGTTGAACACCCTACCAGAACGAATTCCTCAAGGTGAGGCTCTGCCGTATCCTCACCGCCGGCGGGTCGTGATGAAGAAGCGACCTCTTTTTGCGGCACCGTTTTGGAGATTTTTGCCATTTAATGAACAATGAAAAAGTAAATTAGGGTTGTATGTGATGTAAAATGTATGAAGCAAAGGGAGCATATGAAAAAGATGCAAGAGTAGAGAAGAAGCTTTTGAGTGAAAAGTTTAGATGAGGATGAAAGTTAGAATATTTATAGCCTGGTGATGACGGTTTAGAACCGATAGTGGCCGACCAACGACTGACAAGCATTTAATGCCTTGGTAACTGGACCGATAGGATGTTTGTTACATACGTCATAATCGGGGTCGTCGCTGATATCATCATCCACTAAGTCATACTTCAGCAATTCATATCGTTTCTCGTCATCATCTTTCCGAGAAACGAGGGGACAATCTGTATATGGTCAAAATCGAATTTGCCCTTCGTATGACTAATCGAGATTGGAATATGGTGGTCCAAGAATTATCATTATGATATCGAGATATGGTGTGAAGTATATGTTGCCAGGCTCGAGGTCGAGCGACCGATCAAGATCGAGATCAGCCGGGAGCAAGATCGAGCCAAGGGACAAAAGAGCCGTTATAATCGCAATTAGGGGAGTTATCTCGGCGAAAATCATGTCGCAAATCAAGGAGAGATTAATTAATTAATTTCTCATGGGATCCCCACTATATATATATTTTTTTATATCCAAAATAGGATTTCTCCACTATATTATGGGCTGTTATCATTTGTAAGCGGGCAGATTAATAAAGATCCATAGAACACAAAGGAATACACTATTCTTCTTTGGCTTTGATATTTAATTATATTGTTCTCCTATCAATTACTCTCTGTACAACTTGAAGGCTTAGGCCAACTATTTCATTCGGTTTGAATTCATTTCTTTTACAACTAATTTCAATATTCATTTATTTATCTTTGCCAATTTGTATCAATTTATATCACGTATCCTTAGACCTGCGTATAAATTCAACTCTATCCAATTTTCGGGTAAACAAAGGTATTTTCGATGGTGATTACAGTGTTGCAAATTCTTTGGAAAAACAACAACATAATGAACGTGTTTTTATCCTAACAAATGTAACTAGATAGATAATACCTATTTGTATTTATCTCTTCAGTTAATGCATTTTTATGAGGCTAATTTGGAATATGAAGATCAAATTACTAGGAATTGTGAGCACCTAATTTTTGACCATATTTGAATTGTTTCCCACTCATCTCATCAATACCTCACTTCTCACTCCATCTTTCTCGCTCACATCTCCCCACACCTTGTCCCCACTCCACTTTTTCTTGTCCCCCATGCTTGTCCCCCACTCACAAATCCCATACCGAAAAATCAGCCACAAAGGCCAACAAACGAGGACCCTTTTTGGCAGCAAATTTCAGCTAAAGAACGAGGTCCAAAATCACTCAAAACTTTCAGCTGAAATCACTCTAAAGAGGCAGCAAAAACAGTCATCAAAAGCACCTTGTTCACCACCAAAAGCGCAGCGGAACCAGCTCATAAACTATCCTCAAATCCAGCAAAATCAGCCATGTAACAGCCTTAAAACTAGCTGCAAATAGCCATGAAACAACTGCTCCAAAAACAACCCGAAACAGCAGCTCCAAATGCTAAAACAACCACCCAAAACTAGCTGAAATGCAGCACCAAACTACCCTAAAAATAGTCGTCGTTGCACCATGTTTGCCGACGAACAGAGGTTCGTTTTAACTGTGTAAGGCCACCCCGTTCAGTGGAGTTTTTGAGTTGGGTTCAAGGTTTCCGGCACCGACGCAAGTCTCGATCGGATCGTAGTTTGTTTATAATGAACATGAAGTTTGCTTGGTTGAGCTCCAGTCGAAGGCGCAAGCAGATTTTCGTTTTTGGTTCGAGTTTGTTGTTAGATTTTGCTTCGGGTTGTAATCAAAGGCTTATTTTTGAATAAAGGTTCAGAAGGAATTTTGGCTGCAAAAGGTCCATTCTATCTTCCTTTCCTTACCATTTTAGCTCGATATCATGCATTAGTTAATTTGTTAGTCTTTTACTGCTTGTTTATTGATTGTTTGAGCTAGTATTTCATTGTTATATTTTGTGGATTATTTTGTTTACTTGGAGCTTCCCATAAATGTGAATGTTACTGTTGCACTGAGATAAAGGAAACAGGTTGGAGTGCTTGTGTGTTTTGCATGATAACTTGATAGTTCATGAAGTTTTCTTTTCTAGTCTATTTGGGCGCTGCTAAGTTTGATTAGTAGATTAGGCCAAATTTATGTTATTTTGGTATGCTGGACACATAATGGATTCCTTTGGGCTATTTGGTTCGATTGAACTATAATAGTAATTAGGCCATTGTTGAATTCATTGATTTGATCGTGAGGTGGTCTAATAAATTATATGGATTTGAGATTAAAAGTTGACCCAATTTTATTTTCCATAACTCGTTGTCTCACAATAATCTCAAAATTAGTTTAGGAAAAATAATTAACAATATCGCTATGCAACTAGTAGCGCACTTTTATTTTTTTTACTCACGGACTCGCTTGCGTAGCGTGGTGTTTAATATTTAGTAAATTAATTTTATAATTTTCATAGCTTAATTATTTTCTAATTTAATTAATCTCTTATTCTAATCGCGAATTCGCTTGCGTAGCACGATAGTGGCATTTAATAATTTCCTAAAACTAATTTTCTTAATTACAAATATAGTAATTTCTTAAAAGTACTTCAAATAATTGATTGTCATGATTTTGGATTCTCTTGTGAGTCGCCATTATGATAAGTTAATAAATTTTATTATTCGATCACACACTCACTTGAGTAGCGTGGTTATGACAACATAATATTATCCCAATCATTTTTTTAATAAATCCAATCAAACAATAAAAGCGGACATAGTTAAAACACGAGAACCAATAAAACACATGTTATCCAAAATTAATTCAAGCCAAGTTGTAGTCAATAAAGCGACCATGCTAGAACCACGGAACTCGGGGAATGCCTTACATCTTCTCTCTGGTCAACAGAATTCCTTACCCAGACTTTATTTTCGCAAACCAATAATAATGGAGTCAAACCTTCCTTTGACTAGGGATTCAAATAAAAGGTGACTTGGAACACCCAAAAATCAATTCCAAGTGGCGACTCTGTAAATAAAATAATCTCTACTCAAATTTGTCGCTTTAATTGAAAAAACTCTTTAACCCACAATCAATAACACATATGTCCTTTGGGGGTAGAAAAGGGGTGTGACAGGAATTAATAAGGATGAAGTTGAACTTTCACGTTTCGATAATAATTTTCCACCATATTAGCTTATGTCTTGTTGTAACGTTTCAATATTTCGATTTGCTTAATGTGATTGGATTTTGGGATTTGATTATACCTTAGTTCCTTATCATCATTTGTGACTTGTAGGAACTAGTCTTGTCGCATTTCGACTTGTATTGAAGATTTTAAGCACGTTTGAGGACAAACATTTTTCTAAGTAGTGGTTAATGTGATGGCCCGACTATTTTTATATTAGAAGTTCGAATCATGTTCCGACACTTCTGGTAGCTCGTGATAGCTATTAGGAACTTGTCTACAAAATTTGGTTAGATTATGAGGTAGTTTGAAAGGGTTTAGAGCGCATTCTGCGCAAATAACATTTTTTGAAAAAAATAAATAATGAGCCCAACATCTCAATTTATGCATATGTGGTCCAAATGGTAATTTGACCATTAGGCTAGGTTCATGTCATTATTGTGACTCGTAGAAGCTAATTTCATCCAATTTCGAACATATTTGATATATTTTAGATAATTAAAAATAAAATAAATGACTTCAGATTTTTCTAGTACAATAATTAATAAAAAAATATATTTGTCCCATCTATATTAGGGCGATTCAAAATTAAACCGTAACTGATAGACGAACCGCAAAAGTGACTTATTGGTATCAGATTAACGTTTGGTGGATGGATTGAAACTTTATAATTAATAATTTATCGGTTCGGGTGCGAATTACTCAATCTCCTTCTCGGATAAACTGTCAAACCGTTAAGAATTATTATATTTATATTTTTACTCCTATGTATATAAAATATCTTTTCTATTATTTGAAACCCTAATTTCTTTTTTTTTTTGTATATCTCAGCAGCACTCAACAACATTCTCTATTATTTCAGCAATCCTTAAGAAATAATGACACAAGTGAAGCCATTTTTTTGCATCCTAAGCTTCAATGTCATCATAACTTGTTTTTGTAATAGAACTTGGCATATCTGGATAGTTCTTGTTACCTTTATGCTCATATGAATCATTTAACTTGGTAATTGAAGTAAAACTACATCCAGAATTTATGTTAACTAAACTTCTATATTTGTTGGTTAAGGATCCCCAATTTGTATTTTAACTTGCTTAATGTAAAAGAATTAGAGAAGAAGAAACTGCCACTAACAATGAGAGCTTCATTAGCCTACTGGAGTGTGATTGGATCGTCTATCATTTGTTTACTGTCTTGCTTACTTATGTAATTTTGATTGTCTTTTTGATTTAGCTGATAAATCACCTGATAACCACCCGATAATCGCTTACTCGACACCGATCCACCTGATATCTTATCGGGTGGCTATCGGATTAGTACGTTTACAATCAGATAACCAATAAGCCAAATTGCTAAATGTAAATATCCACCTGATCCATGCGATAAGAAGCCCCAATCTATATTACTTATAAAATAAAAATTAGATACAATTATTATGGAGATGCTGAGAGCATAGCTTATGGAAAAAGGTAAAAAATATTGGGGATCAAGGAAAAATATTAAGGCGACGTTCTCACATCTTATTTGATCATTATAACATGTTTGGATCATGAATCTAACACCAATATTATGGGATTTTGGTGGGTGTCTTGTCTTAGGGCTAAATTTTGAAAATTTCTCAATTGACCATCGATTTCCGATCAAAATCAAATTCTTGTGATGAATTTAGAATCCTTATTTTGTGGGCTTATTGGGAATATAAAATTATTTGAATTTTGAGCCCGTGAACTGGATGGTGATTTTACTCGATGTTGAAAAATGAATCAAACCTCTATATATGCGTCGTTTCTCGTCAAGATTCGACTTTGAGCATATATTCAGATTCCTCTAAGTGAGGACTATCCATTGGAGTGTGTTTAAGCGAATTCGGGACGGCTTAATCGGAAGTAGACCCAAGTGGTCAAAGTTTGACTTTGACACGGATTCCAAAAATTTGTAAATAGTTATTTTGAAGTTTTTGATCATTCTAATCATGATTTTGGATAGGTTGAGCGCATCTAGACTTTAGTTTTATTAGTATTGGACTCGAGAGGCAATACTGGATACCATACACGGGATTCTTAACCTTGTTATGCTTGCTTTTTCACTACTTGCATGCTATGTGGCTTTACCTGGCCTATGTGTTGGAAAGAGTGAATGTCAAATATAAAAACAAGCATCGTGACACGTGTGATGCGTATATGACTTGTTTCGACGCTGATTTTGGGGACATGCCTGGAGTAAGACTTAGAGTTTGGCACTCGGAATGTGGATATGAGATTTTGGAGAGACTAGTAGAGTGCAGGTTGGTCTAGTATTATTATTCCGATTCGGGAATGGAATGCAGGTTGGTCCAATATCGTTCCCCGCTATCGGTGAACAGAGTACATGTTGCTCTGATACCATTTGTTGCCCGTAGTAATAGAGTGTAGGTTGGTCCAACACTGTCACAACCGACCATAGGGCGGTACGGGGTGGAGTATTAGAGGTATACAACCGCGGATACACCTTCCGGCAAGCGATGTCACGTGACACCGCTTCGCCGAAATTTTTATTAAATATGTATATATAGATAGTTTACAAAATAAAAATATTAGGTACAAATATAAAAATTAACACCGCTTTTCATTATAGTGATTTATTCATTCATTTATTTTTTTAAATTTTGACACCGCTTATCAAAAATCTTGTGTACGCCCCTGGAGGTATATGTTATTCATGACTTGGTATAACATATTTAGTTTTATATAGTATTTTTGTACTCTTAATAATCATGTTTATTATTTGCGCTTGTATTTTCTAACTCTTGTCTCAGGAGTATAACATGGAGCGGTTGAACGTACTTGGTTATATATCTTGTATATACAGCTCATTTCCTTACTTTCACATTTCTTTCGGATACTGTTGTTGCTCCTCCACCGAACGCCGCCGACGCTTAGCATCTTCTTGCATTTCCATCACAATATTTGAGGAGGTGAGCTGCCATTTGTTCATGAGATCGCCGACTATCTTTATTTAGCTTTGTATCTTATGTCTAGTGGATACTATATTATTCGATATTTTCAGACTTATATATTCCATTTTACATGTTCCATGACTGTGGTTTGGGTATGTTGAGCATGCTAGAGCTAATAGGACGTATTGTGAATGTTCTACTTTCTTCTATTTATGCTATTGATATATGTTAAGACTTATATTATTTGGTTATTATTGTTGTTAGTTATTTTATTGGTAAAGTTTTCCTCGCGGGTTGAGTTGTTAGGATTCGTTGGGTGCTGGTTACGGCTGGGGTAATTTAGGTCGTGACATTTGTGGCACTTGTCTTGTCCTTTCAACCAATGATGCTCAACAATAATATTTGGATGGTGAAAATTATACTGATGGGGATGATATTCGAAATTCAATCAGAATAATTTTACTGCATTAATAAAATTCGCACGATAATAACAAGACAAGAGAAGAAAGGACGACGTAGACAAAAAAACACGAGTTGTATATATGGTCAATTAACTTCTAAAGCCTACTCCATTGCGAGCTACAACTACATACTCCCTTTCATATTCTCAGTCCATTGAATATAGGCCCCAAAACAACACTACTTGTGGATCTTAAAGATATCGATCCGTAGGGCCCCTTCGACATCTGTTAAACGCCCTCATGTGCTACTTACACCGACTTTAAGGACACATAGGAAAGGGGTAATTTCAAAACCCGACTCAGGCTGATCAATAAAGGAAAAATGGTAATCTTTTACTTTGTTTTTGTAAATTTTTATTACACAAGGGAAGGGAAAATTGGGGAAAAAATTATATGGCGGGTACTCAAACTCTCACAAACAAAGTGAAAGTTCAGGTAGCCAACCAACTGAGCTACTAAAGTTCTCCGGTACTTCTTTACTTTGATACTTAATAGTACTATGTACTTTTCATGGATACTTTCAACATGCTCAAACTCATGTGTTTTGCTTCACAAAAATCCCAAATCACAAATCACAAATCACAAAGAGAATTGTGGACATGCTCCTCTCAAACTTGATACATAGAGACATTGGCCTTGTTTGTTTTCCCCAAGAGTTATTGCCCTAGTTCACCTGTACTTTTCGTTATCTTTTTTGTTTAATAATAAATGTTAACCGCCATTAATTAGGTGGTTTTATTTTTTTATTAAAAAAAAGAACAAAGAAAGAAAGGGAAAAAGATGGAGGTCTCATCCCTCTTAGAGTCAGAGTGATTTTATTCTGGATTTAAGTTACATAGAACTAACAACTTGTTTGGATAGTTGTTACCCATTGTATCATATTGTATTTTTATCTAAAAATAATGTTTGTTTTGATTGTTTATTTAAAATTGATTGTATCGTATTGTTAAATTCATTGTTCCGCAATAACCAAAAGCTCCATTTTATGAAACAACCTATTTGATGTAGGATCGTTTCCTATTTTTTTTTCTAATTATACCCTTACTTATTACTCCATAATTCTATTTTATCATTTATTTATTTTTATTTTAACTTCAAATCTCCAACCTATTGACCTACTTTGTCTTCTTCCATCTTTTCTAGAGTTGGTTTGCCCCTTTCTTTTTATTATCCAAGTCTCCGTTCAATTCTTTGTCTCTTTTCATCATTTTGTTTTTGTGTTGCAAATATTAGTTAACCTTTTTTCCCCCTAGGTTTTTGCTCTTGTTTTCAAGCTACGCAATTAATGATAAATTAGTAGAGAGAGGTTTTCTTAATTTTTTTTATGTGTAATTCTTGATTAATTTTATTTAAAATAATTGCGGGTATTTTAGTGAACTTATCAGTTACAGTACTGTACAACACTGTCAAGCCAAATAACAAAAATATATTTAACAATAGCAAACGATACAATCTATTCAAACGTTGTATCCATAAAACGATACAATAAAATAAAATACAATACAATACAATACAATACAATACAATACAATACAATACGTTATAAAATGATGGGTAACAATGATCCAAACATAATGTAAACTCTTTTAATTATTTTATGTACCTCTCGTACTGCTCGCCTTTTGAATAGAAGGAAGTGGGAGAACATAGGTTATTTCGGTAAATCAATGCATGAGCTGAGGCTCCCATGTCCCGCCGACCTTCCGAAAAAGTAAGGGCTCATAGGGAGTCAGAAGCAAGCAGAGTAAAAGGCGGGTAAAACTTACATGAACAAGTGAGAGACACATTCATGAAAAGCAAGAATCACTGCCGTGGGGTATAATGGGAGACTAAGATTATGTTGAAGATTGTGACAATGACATTTCAAAGATAAATTCAAAGGAGAAAGATACACTGGCTAGATTCCCGAAGATCACACTAGACTTTGGTTATGATTAGAATTTGTTGATTTGTAAGCAAGTGGTCGCTCTCTTTTATAAGAGGTTATTGTTTTGTCATTTTAGGAGTATCATTTTAGGAAGAACACCTATTTATAGACGATAGCGATAGTGCATGATCAACTCAAATTCCAATCAAGATCTCTAGCTAGCTAAAGGGACATCCAAATTCCAAAAAACTTTGATGAATGATATCCGCCAAAGCTGCAACAATATCCCCTAATTAACAGCCTCAGCTTTTTCTCTGCCTCTGGGCAACCATATAGTATACCAATTAATATGATGCTTATGGTGCTAGCTTAGACTTTTATGTTGTGATCCTCTAAGGCGGAGCTAGTAGCACGGCTATAAGTTTAGTCGAATCGAATAACTTTTTATTCCTACAAAATATTAGTATTAAAAAAAATTATTAAATACATACAAATATTAAATTTAGAATTCGGTTATTAACACTTGAAGTACGTTGCTCCGAGTTTGGCAGTTATTTTGTAGTCAATTTGGAGAACTTTTGAAACCCTTTTATTGTTATAGGGAAGCTTTTTAGACGGAGCACCAAGGTCATTATTCTAAAATTCAAAGCTCATGAGGTTGAAATTCTGGCTCCGCCTCTAGTGATCCCAGTCTACTTGTTGTCTATTGCGCTTTCTTGTCGAACGAAAATCCAGCAAAGATCTATCCCGCGGAGTTTGTATATCTATGAGCTTGCATTCATTTCTTTTCTATTAGACATCTAAAAAGGTTACCGCACACTCGGCTCTTTTTAGTGATTTTTGCGGGAGAATGCATACTCCTTACTTTTCGTTTCTTTTTTCCAATTCCAGAAGACTTGCGTAGGATATCATTTGAAAAGTCATATGAGAATTGCATTTGAGTGTTATTACATGTAATTGGACTAAGCACATCTATTATGAAAGTATTTCAGTCGTAAATTAAATTACTTGTCTTAGATTCTAAGAAAACTTAGCCCTTGGTATAACTCGATCAGTTGAATAAAAACCAAACACTTTATCATGTGGAGAGAACAATCATCTTTTCAGTAGAACTAGGAAGGAACACTTTCGTGACGCTCAATTATATTGATTTTCAAAGGATATTTTTCTTATAGAAATAAAACATGTTTTTAATAATATAGGTGACCTAGCATTACATTGAAATGCTATATGGCTACTCCAAATAAAAATCCTTATGAAAATCATTCTTTTGTTATTTCAAATGAAAACTCCTTGCTTTCAATAATACCTTTTTGGATTTTTTTTTTGTGTGTGTTTGGG
>AWOL01S0046503.1:0-59582 GCA_000715115.1 Nicotiana otophora | reverse complement strand
GGGGGGATAAGTGATGTAACAATAAGAATATGAAAATCTTTATCTTCATAATTAAGGTGATTTTGGACGAACAAAATGATAAAACCTTTTAACAGTATAAAAGGTTCTTATACTATAATTGTATTTAATTTAATATGTTGTAGCAACAAGATACATATGACGATCTTTTATGTGATTTTATAATATAAAAATCTTTTATATTGTGAATGTATAGATCTACTTGATCTGTGTGTCTAATTTGGCCATAATCATGTCAACCAAATCAGTCATCTCTATGGAAAACCAAAGGACATGCACATAACATATTACTGGAATAGAAAATAAACGAGAGTTACTGGACCGCCTGTAGGACGTGTTCCATATTCGGTCAATAACGATCATTTTGTTCCTTTTTGTACAACGACTAGGACCTTAGAGAATAAAGAGGACGAAAAAAACTTCGACCTCAGATTAAAAAGGTGTGTTTACCCACCACATCACCATGGCACATAGGTATCATCTGGCATATACTAATACCATGTGGAAGCTTACATAGGAGGATGATAGAATTTAAGGATCCACTAAACTATATAGAGAACAAGGTTCTCTATTAGTTCCTACAGAACACACGCACACTGCAGTAGGTAAATGACACAAATAAGTTTTACGTGGAAAACTCCCAGCTCATGGGATTAAAAGTCACGACCTACCCTTGTAGGATTTCAACTTCACTACTGAGCAAACTTTTAGATTACAACCTATTGTAACCTAGGAATTAACCTCTTAATCCCTCACTAACTTGTAACAATTCTATTACAAACCACTTTGTAATAACTCTATTACAAAGATTTATAACTCGACTAACTTTAGCCAAAACACAAACACAAGGGTTTAGGATTTACAAAGGTTTTCTACACAATACTTCTAACTAAGCTAAGTAGGAATTACAAGTAAAGACCTTTAACAAAGGTGCAACACAACTAAGGACATATAATAACTTAATACAGGGAACTGGTCCGTTGTTGTGTTGTTCTTTGTTCTATGCTCTTGAGAATCGCTTGCCAGATTGATTGGTCGCTTGAGAGAGGGCTTCATGGATTCTTCAGAGAGTTCAAGTGATGTTTTGCCTTTGGTTTAATATTAATATAACATTGGTGACATCACTTGAATGATGCAAGCATGTTTCGTACAAGAGCATTCCCAATGAGTTTGATTGCTGCACTGTTTTGCACTATTGCGTGTGCAGGCAGCAATTTTATAGTTGTTGGAGAGTTGACTGGGTACGGTCACCAGGGGAACTGATGTCCATTTATTCCCCTTGTTGTGTCTTTGTCATCTGAAGAGTTGATTTACATCTCTAGCTTGAGACTTGTTATTCCCACGTACTTGAGGGTGTGTATCAGGTTCCTTATCTGGTTCTTGTCATTAAGTTTGTTAGATCATTAAAATATTACAAGGTACATATAACCTATCAATTTTTCCCCTTTTGATGATGACAAACTTATAATTGAAGTTCTCCCTAAGAACCAGAATGACATACATATAACCTATATTCCCCCTGAATCTGTTCCCCAGCTTGTTCCCCATCAATTATTTTCTCCCTTTTGGCATCATAAAAAGATCAGTAGCAAGCAATAAGCAAAATAAGTCTAGCTTGGTTAACTCATGCATGCCACATGTGTGCACACAATCATGACTAAAAACAGAGCAAATGAGCAAGGCATACACAGCAAAAGGAGGAAGCTTTCATTAATATTTGGATATTAAGCATAGAGAAGTTCCATTGTTACCAACACATCCACAAAATAAAAACAGTAAAAACAGAAGTACTAGCCGTAAACATCATCAGAACTAAAACAAAGGACAAACACTAATATTTGACACTGGAAAGGGAACACTTTCTAGGGAGCACTGGAAGGGGAAGGCTTAGATGAAGAGGTAAGGTTTTTAAGAAGGATGTCCATTCAAGCATTAGCTGACATCTTCTCATTGAGCAGTTTCTCCTTCAGGTCCTCAAACTATTTTCTGAGGTTAGCATTTTCTTTAGTTAGACGGACAATCGTTGTGCTGTGAGAGCCGCGGGAACCAGGTGCCTTCTGAAGCTAACTTAACTGACCTTCAAGAGTGGCATTCCTTGCCTTCAACTTTCTTATCTCATCACTGGCACTGTTTTGGGCGTTGATCAACTGGGAGATAGTAGAAGTACTGCCAACTCCTCCAACCTTATCAATGCACTCACATTCCTCGAGGGTGGTCTTGGACAAGGATTGCTTACGAGTACCCACTTTAGCTTTTCCCAAAGGGACTTTGAAGAACTCAAAAACCTTAGTGAGGAGGAACCCGTAAGGCAGCCCATGATTACCATCATTGAACTCTGCCACCTTTTGCATGTGTTCTATCATGATGCCAGGCAGGTTGATAGTTGTGTATCCATCCAGTACTTCCATGAGAACCAGGTCTTCTCGAGATGTAATGGACCTTCTTTCGGCACGAGAGAGCAAAACATTGTTCACCAATTCAAACAGCAGTTGGTACACTGGAAGGAGGGCGAACTGCCTTATCCTTCAAGATAGAATTTCTAAAGTTCGAAGAGCAGGTGCCCTGAACAGAAGACAAACCCTCATCAGGCATTCCTAAAATAGTTCCCAGCACAGCAAAGTCCATTACAAAATCAATACCATTCACCATCATACAAATATGATCATCCTCAACTGTAAAGAGGTCGATATAAAAACTGTGCACTTCGTCCTCAAAAACTATGGGACTGTCTCTCGTAAATAGGTGTGTCCACTATTGGAATTCATAGATATCCACCAATTGGCACATGCCGGCCATATCCAGAATATTAGGGGCAAATGTACGGCCCTACAACACCTTTTGAGTTTTCAATATTTCCTTGCCAGCATCCTAGGTATCATCAACCTTTGTCTTTTTGGAGGAACCAGGTTCCTTACTGGCATCACCCTTCCTTTTTACTGGTTTGCGAGCACTCTTTCCTTTCTCAACAGATTTCTCAAACATCCTCTTCTCAGACACTTTCTCAACTGAGTCTTCTGTCACTTTTTCTCCAGATTCCTCAACTACCTTTTCACCAGAGTTGTCACCTTCAACTTTGTTTAAACTCTCCGTACTCACAAAGGACTCCCCTTTTGACTTGGGGATAGTGTGCTTCTGTGAGAACTTGAGAGTTAAGGAACCAGGTTCCTCATCCACTTCATCATCAATATTGACAACATGCACTACTTTCTCATTCACAATCTTCCCATCCTTTACCAATCTTCTCCTCTTTTGTTGTTCTTGGTTTTTCCTAATAACAAACTTAAGAGCCTCCTTCTTCTGCAACCTAGTGGTAGGTCTCTTAGGAATTGGCGCTTGAGTAATGGCCTATCTACTCCTAGCCCTGATAAAACTAGAAATAACCATATTATCATAATCATCTTCACTGTCCTCATTCTCCTCTTTAGATAAAGATCTCATTTCAGGAATAACTATGGACAAAGGCTCAGCATAGAATGAGGAGAGGGAGTAGGATCAGTACTGATTTAGGGTGCTTGAGAGGAACTAAGGGTTGGCTCCTCTTAGGTGGAGGTATCAGGTCCCTTAGTTGGTGCCCCAGTAGTATTGGCCGGTGCTGATATTTCAACAGGCACCAGTTCCATATTCTCTACTAGTGTACTATTTTCTCCCCCCCAAGACTCAGACACACCTTCACCATCCTTAATAACACATCCCTCAACAGCTATTGACAACATATTTTCTATGGCCTCTTATTCTTGTAACCCCATGGAAAACCTAGAAGTAGGAGGGGTATTACCTGTAGACTCAAGGCCAGGGGCTGTCATTGTAGATTCATCATGAGTATGGAAAACATTTTGGTCTTTGCCAGAGCTTTCTTCCATTGGTAAACTGGAAATTTCTTGATTCTCTTCTTCTTCTACTGTATCTTCTTCAACCATTGTTTCCGGTGAGGTAGAAGGAGAGGTCACAACCACAAACTTCTTGGGAGTCAAAGTTTTGTGACTCCGATGAGAACCGGTACTCGATTGGGTTGGGGAGGAAGTAGAGGGTGGTTGTGACTCTGTCTTAGGGTTTGGACTGGTCGGAGTGGAGAGTGTGGGTTCTATCACTAACGTTTCAACAAGTGAGGACACAATGGGGACGACACTTGGAACATCTTGTGTTTCCTGGTGTTTAGACATGGTATAGTGCAGTGAGCTGAAGAAGAGAGAATTTGGTTTGAATAAAGAAAAAGAGAAATTTTGGATTTTTGATGTGAACAGTGGTGAAAGTGAGTGTAAATAGATGTATTTAAGAGGGATGAGAGACCGGTTAGGAATATGTGGCAATTTGGGTAGTCGGGTCACTTCATTACGGGCGAGATAGTTGGTTCACAAATCGGGAAAGAAAAGAAACTGACAGTGTAATGACGTGGCACCATTTCAACCGTTTAAAAATTATGCACGAGAGTACAAAGAAACTACAAACTTGTGTTTGGGGAACCAAGTTCCCTGATAGATTTTGCAAATGTAAGCCTCATCCTTTGACCAACTTGCAATGCTCAGTGATATTTACTCTTAGTGTCTACAGATTTTGCTCTGTAATCATCATGCGTGTCTACCTGTAACGGTATAGAAATGAGTTAGAGTTTGCTAGAAAAAACTTTTTAGTTAATTTACCTGTACATTTCTTTCATAGCCAATCATCGAGGGACGAGGTCCTCAGCTTGGTTTTATCAACCCTAGCGCCAAGCGATTTCTTTCAAAGTGTTCTCTGCTCAGTGCTTTGGTGAATATGTCTGCAATTTGATCTTCTGTGGTGCAAAATTTCATACAGATGAGCCATTTTTCAACATTGTCTCTGAGAAAATGGTGCCGCACATTGATGTGCTTTGTTCTCTTATGTTGAACTGGTTCTTGGCCATTTTGAGTACACTGGTATTGTCACACAGTAAGGGCACACAATCAGAAAACACACCAAAATCTTCTAGCTGCTACTTGATCCACAACAGTTGAGCACAGCAAGAGGCAACTGCCACATACTCAGCTTCAGCAGTTGAAAGGACCACTGAGTTTTGTTTTCTTGTGCCCCATGAGATTAGACACGAACCCAGAAAATGTGCCATACCAGAAGTGCTTTTCCTATCCACTAGATAACCCGCATAATCAACATTAGCATACCCAACTAAATCAAAATTGTCACATGAGGGATAGTAGAGAACCAGGTCCTGTGTTCCTTTGAGATATCTCAGGATTCTCTTGGCTTCCTTCAAATGAGATTCCTTTGGATTAGATTGAAACCTGGCACAAAGATCGACACTAAACACAATATCTGGTCTGCTTGCTGTGAGATACAGGAGTGACCCTATGATACTGTTACACCCTATATTTGTGTAGGTAAAACCGCGTCGTGAGCAAACTAATGTAGGACCAAAAATGAGATCATCTTTGAAAATATATAAAGTAAGTTAATCATGTTACCTCGGAGGTTACAAATATTGAAGATCATGAACAACAAGTACAAAGAGGGTTGGAAGGTTCAGAAGCTAAAGCAATTGAAGAAAATAATGTTTCGTCGAAAGTCGACAAGTTAGGAATGTTATAGCATGTAATTTTAGGGTGAGACCAGGGTGTTTAACATGATAAGGAGGTTATGTTATGAGCTATGTTAGTCGTATGATAGTCGTGTGTTATGTTTTGAAGTCAAGCGAGTGGTGGAACAAAAGTCGATGAAAGTCATCATAGGTTACGTTCATAAGTTTTACTGAAACTTTGGGTCAAATGTAACTGCGATTTTCTCCCAATATACTTAGAGTTATGGTATGTTCCACCCATTAATTTAAATAACTATGAGCCTATTTTCTAACGCATTAAATCGTTTGTCAGTATGATATCGGAGTAGCGAGATATGGGCATTTTTGCGAGTCTGCGCAGACTGTCACCTACTTGCTTAAACGAAAATCCAAATATGGGCCAGTTCGGGTCATCCAAAGAGGAAATTTTAAAGGCATATCCCCTTCATATATTAGACTGATAATAGGGCAAAATAACCATACATAATCTCTGCACAAATCCTCCTAGAAATTGCCCACAAATCCCAATTGATTTTCTCTCCATTTCAAGTTCTAATAGGAGGTAAAGCCTAGAGTTTGAAGAACCAAGATAGAAGCTGAGTTAATGCTCTATTTCATCCATTTTTTTCTTCTGTAGATGCATAGTAAGTCGTTCTATATTTGTAAGAACTTACGAGACAGTGATCAAAAGCCGTGAGTTCGAGTTATTCACTTGTAGCGGACTGTTTTGTGGACTGTTTTGTGTTGCTATTGGGCTGCGTGTTTTACTACTGTTCTGTGGAGTTTTGGAGGAGGAAGGGTGTGTAGAAACACCACATAAATGCAGGGTGGTGGGCTGGTCGTTCGTCGTAACAGTTTCGGGATGTTTGACACTACTACGGTGGTCGTTTTGTGTATGAAGAGATTATGGTGTGTTGGGCTATTTTGTAGTATTTTTTGGTGTATATAAGGTTGGAAAATAATGTATATAGGTTGTTATTGTTGCGTTCTTGTGTTGTTGGTGTTATCTTGAATTTGGAGGAAGTAAGGATTATAGGGAAGATGTTGCCCGTTTTAATACAAAATAAGCTTGTCGTTCGTTGTGGGATAGTTGTACCTGAACTTAATGATAGTATTATTATCGTTGTTGTAGATTAAGGTGCGAAGAGGCGAGTTCAACTTGGTGATTGGAAATATTGTGATAAGGTATGTTAAGGCTAAACCTTTCCTTCATTTTGGCATGATCCCGTAACTACGTATGTTTGACAACGAGACATAAAGAGAAGTTCGTATTCATGAATTTATTCACATTATCCTAGTCTCAGAAGTTATAGTATTCTCCCTTACCGAGACTTTATATTCAGTTAAGTATTATTTTCTTCCAGTCAAGAGAGCAGAGAGTCTATATATATATATATATATATATAGTATTATAGTATTTTCACCACCATCGAGCTATAATCGATGGGCAGGCCCCTATTGGGAAACCTCTGATCAGATGGTAAGTTATATACCGAGCCTACTATGGTCGAGCGCCTATGAGCGAGCCTAGGATGGCCGAGATACAAAGCCTAGTATGGCGAAGCGCCTATGAGCGAGTCTACTACGGCCGAGCAGTTACACGTACTAAGCCTTATAGGGCTATACATTTATTTTACTTACTATATTGAAGGAGTTGAGTCAATATCAGTAGGTAAGTATATCTCCAGATCATCTTTTATGCCCAGTTATTTTCAGTTATTATATTATTAGTTTTGATTCAGTTTTCAGTTATGTTATTGCCTTACATACTCAGTACATTATTTCGTACTGACGTCCCTTTTTTGGGGATGCTGCATTTCATGCGTGCAGGTTCAGATAGATAGACGGGTAGACCTCCTCAGTAGGTGTTCCCTGAGTTCAGCCTGATAGGTAAGCTCCATGTTCTTCGGAGTTATCGGGTCTAGAGTTTCATGTACATCATTTGTATGTATGTTATATGTTATGGGTAGGTCGGGGCCCTGTTCCGATCACAATACATCCATCAGTAGAGGCTTGTAGACATATCCTGTCAATTAGTGTAGTATGTTGGGCTTGTAGGCCTGGTATGTATATTTTTGTGGTTTGTCAATTGTAGTAGTTATGACGGCCTTGTCGGCCCAACTTTATATTAATATTTGGTTAGTGCTAGTTTCCATTCAGTTTTATATTTTGCTTCGCAAATTGTCTTGCAATGTGGCCCCATTGCCAAATTATGGCATTATATGTTCAGAGTCCCTTAGTCGCAATTTGGTATGCTAGGTTAGGGGAGACACCGGGTGCCGATCTCGCTCCCAGGTTCGGGGCGTGAAAAACTCGGTATAAGAGTAGTTCTGTCCTAGGGAGTCTACAAGCTGTGTCTAGTAGGGTCTTGTTTCTAGATGTGTTGTGCACCATATTATATAAGCAGGGAACTACAAGGCATTAAGGAGTTAGTTACCCTTCTTTCAAATCTAAATCGTGCTGTAGAACTGAGTTATAGGAAATTTGAGTTAAACTTACGTGTTGGTGTTTGCATACATAGATGACGGTGACTAGGAAGACTACGGCTAGCCAGAGGGGAGATACATCAGTAGGTGAGGGGACCAGCAGGGTATCCCAGTAGATGGGTCCCATTCTGAGGCCCAGGGCGAGACCCCTACTCAACTATTACCGGCTCCTCTACCACCTGAGGAGATTCCTAGGGATACAACACATACAGTTCCCCCTCCACTTTTATCAGATCAGGACTTGAGGAGTGCGGTGCATTTGTTGACACAGTTGGTAGCTACCCAATAACAAGCTAGGTTATCAGCTAGTGCAGGATCTTCTGAGGGGTCTGGGAGTTCAAGGATCCGAGAGTTTATTGCTTTGAGTCCCCCAGAGTTCACGGGGACAGATCAGAGGGAGGACCCACAGGATTTCCTAGATCAGCTTCACAAGATCTTTTAGGTTATGCATGCCACAGAGAAAGAGGCAGTTGGGCTAGCAGCTTTTCAACTCCGAGATATAGCCATCCTTTGGTACGAGGGATGGGAGAGGTCCAGGGCACGTGATGTACCTCCAACTAGTTGGGAGAATTTTTCAGATGCCTTCTTTGAACAGTACTTACCGCAGGAGATCTAACAGGCTCGAGTCAATCAGTTTGCAGCCCTCAAGTAGGGCAATATGAGTGTTTGAGAGTATAGTCTCCGTTTTGACTCATTAGTCAGATATGCACCATCTATAGTTGCTACTATACGGGACAGGATCCACAGGTTTATAGCAGGGTTAGTCCCAGAGTTGACCGAGGCATGTGCCACCGCTGCATTGCATGATAGTATGGATATCTCCTGAATTTAAGCATTCGCTTAGAATATAGAAAGGGGTAGGCGTCGGCAGCAGGCTACAGAGAGAACTGAGGAAGGGTAGCGTAAGAGGATGAGATTTCCCCGGTCTTAGGAGCAGTCTCAGGGTAGTTATAGGCCCCAGTACTTCGGATGACCACCTAGGCCTCCGCCACCTCAGTTACAGGATTACAGGGATGACCGCTATACCCAGCAAGGACCAGGTGACAGCTCACGGGCGTCGGGTTTGCAGCGATAACGAAGTTCAAGTCAGACCTGGTCATGTTCACTGCAGTGTGACATCTGTTGTAGAGGACACTTGGGCTAAGGTTGAGTACGTTCTGATGCTTGTTATATATGTAGGCGTCCGGGACATATGAAGCGAGATTGCCCAAATAGAGATTCCGGGGGTATGGTACAACCAGCAAGTTCAGCAACAGGATCATCTATGTCTGTGCATCCTTTAGGGCGCGAGTCTTAGTCTTCGGCTGGTAGAGGTCGAGGCAGAGGTAGAGGTTCCAGTTCAGGTGGTAATCAGAACCGTATCTATGCTTTAGCGGGTCGACATGATTAGGAGTCTTCACCAGACGTTGTGACAGGTATATTGACTATTTTCTCTCACGATGCTTATGCCTTGATAGACCCAGGTTCTACATTATCATATATTACCCCATTTGTCGCGGGTAAGTTTGATATAGTGCCTGAAATACTACGTGATCCTTTTGCGGTATCTACACCGATCCGAGAATCGATTATTGCTAGGCGGGTTTACCGGGGTTGTATAATGACATTTTGTAGTTGTCAGACCTCAGCCAACCTAGTTGAGCTAGAGATGATGGATGTTTATGCTATCATGGGCATTGACTGGTTGGCATCTTGCTATGCCACAGTTGATTGCTAAGCAAAGGCAGCCAAATTTCATTTTTTGGGTGAGCCAGTCCTTGAATGGGTAGGTAATATAGCGACATCCAGAGGTAGGTTTATTTCCTATTTGAAGGCGAGGAAAATGATCGCAAAAGGGTGCATTTATCATATTGTGCGAGTTAGAGATGCAAATGCTGAGATACCTACACTTTAGTCTATTCCCATAGTCAAAGAGTATGCAGATGTGTTTATATATGAGCTTCTAGGTATTCCTCCAGAGCGAGAGATTGATTTTAGCATCGATTTGCTTCTAGGAACTCAACAAATATCCATCCCTCCATATAGAATTGTACCTGCCGAATTGAAGGAGTTGAAGGAGCAGTTAAAAGATTTACTGGAGAAAGGTTTCATCAAGCCCCGTACCACCTTGGGGTGCACGGTACTGTTTGTGCGAAAAAAAGACGGCTCGCTGAGGATGTGTATCGATTATAGGCAGCTGAACTAGGTAACCATTAAGAATAAGTATCCACTTCTAAGGATCGATGACTTGTTTGATCAGTTGCAGGGGGCTAGATTCTTTTCAAAGATAGATTTGAGGTCGGGATACCACCAGGTCAGAGTTCGGGAGAAAGATATTTCGAGGACAGCCTTCAGGATCCGATATGGCCACTTCGAGTTCCTTGTCTGGGTTGACGAATGCACCCGCCGTATATATGGACTTGATGAATAGCCTATTCCGGCCATTTTAAGATCTTTTCGTGATAATATTTATTGAGGATATTCTGGTTTATTCAAGTTTAGAGGAAGAGCATGCACACAATCTACGAGCGGTACTTCAAACCCTCCGTGATCATAAGTTATATGCTAAGGTTTATAAATGTGAGTTCTGGTTGAAGTCTTTAGCATTCTTGGGGCATATTGTATCCAATAAAGGTATAAAGGTAGACACTCAGAAGATCGAGGCCGTGAAATATTGGCCTAGACCTACCCTTCCGACAGAGGTTCGTAGCTTTCTAGGCTTAGCAGGATACTACCGGAGGTTCATAGAGGGTTTTTCTTCCCTTTCGACACCATTGATGAAGTTGACGCAGAAAGCAACTAAGTTTCAGTGGACGGAGTCTTGCGAGAGGAGTTTCCAAGAGCTTAAGAACAGGTTGACCTCAGCGCCAGTTCTAACACTTCCAGAGGGTTATTCCATGTATTGTGATGCCTCAGGTGTTGGGTTAGGATGTGTTCTGATATAACATGGGAAGGTAATTACGTATGCTTCAAGGTAGTTAAGGAAGCACGAGAAGAATTATCCAACCCACGACCTCGAGTTAGCTGCGGTTGTCCATGCACTTAATATATAGCGGCATTATTCNCATAAAAGCCTACAATATATCTTCAAGCAGAAAGAGTTGAATTTGCGACAGAGGCGATGGCTTGAGTTATTGAAAGATTACGATGTTCACATTCTCTACCATCCAGGGAAAGTTAATGTTGTAGCAGATGCCTTAAGTCACCGATCTATGGGTAGCTTAGCACATGTAGAGGCCGAGAAAAGACAATTAACTAGAGAGATTCATCAGTTGTCTTGTTTGGGGGTTCGGTTAGTAGATTCCGATGATGGTAGAGTTGTACTCCAAAACACTGCAAAAGCATGACTCATAGCTGAAGTCAAGGAAATATAGTACGAGGACCCAGAGTTGGTCGAGTTGAGAGAGCGAGTTTTACAGCAGTAGAAGCCATTGTTAGAGCTCAAGGGAGATGGGGTTCTCAGATACAGAGGTTGTCTGTGTGTTCCAGATGTAGTAGGGCTATGAGACATGATTATGTCAGAGGTACATTATTCGTGGTAATCCAGTCATCCTGGGTCGACGAAGATGTATCATGACATTAAGGATGTGTACTGGTGGAATGATATGAAGAAGAACATTACCGAGTTTGTCACCCAGTGTGCTAGTTTCTAGCAGGTGAAGGTAGAGAATTAGAAGCCCGGAGGGCTAATGCAGACTATAGAGATCCCGGCATGAAAATGGGAGGCGATAAACATGGACTTTGTCACAGGTTTACCTCGTTCTCATCGTAAGTTCGATTCTATATGGGTGATAGTCGATAGGCTCACAAAATCAACTCATTTACTACCGGTCAGATCTACATATACAGTAGAAGATTATGCAAAGTTATATATTAAGGAGATAGTACGGCTACACGGAGTACCAGTATCTATTATTTGATCGTGGGGCCCAGTTTACAGCATAATTTTGGAGGTCATTTCAAAGAGGTCTAGGAACTCAGGTGAATCTCAGCACAACTTTTGATCCACATACTGATGGACAAGCCGAGCGCTCAATTCAGACGCTTGAGGATATGTTACGATCATGTGTGTTGGATTTTAAAAGAAGTTGGGATGAGCATCTACCTCTTGTCGAGTTTCCATATAATAACGGTTACCACTCCAGCATCCAGATAGCTTCGTACGAGGCTTTGTATGGGCGTAAGTGCAGATCTCCTATAGGGTGGTTTGATGTTGGAGAATCTAGGTTACATGGGCCAGACCTAGTTCAACAGGCTGTAGAGAAAGTAAAGTTTATCCGCGAGCGACTGTTGACAGCTCAGAATCGTCAGAAGTCATATTCTGATGTGCGGCGACGAGACTTAGAGTTCGAGGTTAATGACTAGGTATTCTTAAAGGTATCCCTTATTAAAGGCATGATGGGGTTTGGCAAGAAAGGCAAGCTTAGCCCACAGTATATTGGGCCTTATAGGAGCATTCGGATAGTGGGCCAAGTAGCTTATGAGTTAGAATTGCCCTCAGAACTGCAGTCAGTCCATCCGATTTTTCACGTATCTATGCTACAGAAGTGCATTGGTGATCCTACCAGAGTGGTGCCCACGGATGATGTACAAATTACGGAGAACTTGTCATATGAGGAAATTCCAGTTTCCATCCTAGACCGACAAATCCACAAGCTACGAAATAAGGAGGTAGCCTCCGTGAAGGTTTTATGGAGAAGCAAGAATGTGGATGAGATGATAAGGGAAGTAGAGGAAGAAATGAAGTATAAATACCCCCACCTATTTCAAACTGAAGATATGGCTCGAGATGTGATGTTACAGCACAACTCTATTCAGGCTAATAGGTCATCAGGTAAGCTCTTATTTCCTTACTTTCAGTATTTATGATTTACGACTGTGTGAGGCAAAGTGTTGCTATTTATAGACATTGGCCATGTGTGGCATGCATAGTATATTTTCTGGATGCATGCAGGTTGGTTATAGTCTAGTGTACGGAGGAGACTCTGGCAAAAATTTTCCAAAGTCTCTAAGAGTAAACATTCGAGGACGAATGTTCCCAAGGGGGAATGATGTTACACCCTATATTTTCGTACGTGACACTGCGTCGTGAGCAAACTAATGTAGGACCAAAAATGCGATCAACTTTGAAAATATATAAAGTAAGTTAATCATGTTACCTCGGAGGTTACAAATATTGAAGATCATGAACAACAAGTACAAAGAGGGTTGGAAGGTTCAGAAGCTAAAGGAATTAAAGAAAATAATGTTTCGTCGAAAGTCGACAAGTTGGGAATGTTATAGCATGTACTTTTGGGGTGAGACCAGGGTGTTTAACATGATAAGGAAGTTATGTTAGTAATATTATAGTCGTGTGTTATGTTTTGAAGTCAAGCGAGTGGTGGAACAAAAGTCGATGAAAGTCATCACAAGTTACATTCATAAGGTTTACTGAAACTTTGGGTCAAATATAACTATGATTATCTGCCAATATACTTAGAGTTATGGGATGTTCCACCCATTGAATTAAATATATATGAGTCTATTTTTTAACGCATTAAACCGTTTGTCAATACGATATCAGAGTAGAGAGATATGGGCCTTTTTGCGAGACTGCGCACACTGTCACCTACTTGCTTAAATGAGAATCCAAAATGGGCCAGTTCGGGTCGTCCAACAATGGGCCAGTTCGGGTCATCCAAAGAGGCCTTTTTAAAGGCCTATCCCTTTCATATATTATACTGATAATAGGTCAAAATAACCAGACATAATCTCTGCAAAAATCCTCTCAAACATTGCCCACAAACCCCAATTGATTCTCTCTCCCTTTAAAGTTCTAATTGGAGATAAATCATAGAGTTTGAAGAGCCAAGATAGGAGTTGAGTTATCCAACAAATAAGGTAAGTTTACTACTCTATTTCATCCATTTTTTTCTGTTGTAGATGCATAGTAAGTCGTTCTATATTTGTAAGAACTCACGGGACGGTGATCGGAAGTCGTGAGTTCGACTTATTCACTTGTAGCAGACTGTTTTATGGACTGTTTTGTATTGTTGTTGGGCTGCATGTTTTACTACTGTTTTGTGGAGTTTTGGAAGAGGAAAGGTGTGGATAAACACCACATAAATGCAGGGTGGTGGGCTGGTCGTTCGTCATAACATTTTCAGCCTGTTTGACACTACTACGGTGGTCGTTTTGTGTATGAAGAGATTGGGGTGTGTTGGGCTATTTTGTAGTATGTTGTGGTGTATATAAGGTTGGAAAATAATGTATATAGGTTGTTATTATTTCATTCTTGTGTTGTTGGTGTTATCTTGAATTTGGAGGAAGTAAGGATTGTAGGGGATATGTTGCCGAGTTTAATACAAAATAAGCTTGTCGGTCATTGTGCGATAGTTGTACCTTTCGTAACTTAATGATGGTATTATTATCATTGTTGTAGATTAAGGTGCGAAGAGGCGAGTTCAACTTGGTGATTGGAATGATTGTGATAAGATATGTTAAGGCTAAACCTTTTCTTTCATTTTGGCATGATCCCGTAACTACATATGTTTGACAACGAGACATAAAAAGAAGTTCGTATTCATGAATTTATTCACATTATCCTAATCTCAGAAGTTACAGTATTCTCCCTTACCGAGAATTTATATTGAGTTAAGTATTGTTTTATTCCAGTCAAGAGAGCAAAGGGTTTATATATATATATATATATATATATATATATATATATATATATATATATATATATATATATTATTACAGTATTTTCACCACCATCGAGCTATATTGGGCAACCTCTGATCAGATGGTAAGTTAGATACCTAGCCTACTGTGGCCGAGCGCCTACGAGCGAGCCCAGGATGGCCAAGATACAGATCCTAGTATGTCCGATCGCCTATGAGCGAACCTACTACGGTCGAACAGTTACGCGCACCGAGCATTATAGGGCCGGATATTTATTTTATTTACTATATTAAAGGACTTGAGTCAGTATCAACAGGTAAGTATATCTCCATATCATCTTTCACTCCATGTTACTTTCAATTATTATATTATCAGTTTAGATTCAGTTTTCAGTTATGTTTTTGCCTTACATACTCAGTACATTATTTCATACTGACGTCCCTTTTCTGGGGACACTGCATTTTATGTGTGCAGGTTTAGATAGACAGACGGGTAGACCTCCTCAGTAGGTGTTCCCCGAGTTCAGCCTGATCGGTAAGCTCCACGTCCTTCGGAGTTATCGGGTCTAGGGTTTCATGTACATCTTCTATATATATGTATATATGTTATGGGTAGGTCGGGGCCCTGTTCCAATCACAATACATCCATCAGTAGAGGATTGTAGACACATCCTGTCAATTAGTGCAATATGTTGGGCTTGTAGGCCTGGTATGTATATTTTGGTTGTTTGTCAGCTGTAGTAGTTACGGCGGCTTTGTTGGCCCAGCTTTATATTGATGTTTAGTCAGCGCTAGTTTCCATTCAATTTTATATTTTACTTCGCAAATGTTTTTGCAATGTGTCCCCATGGCCAAATTATGACATTATATGTTCAGAGTCCCTTAGTCACAATTTTGCACGCTAGGTTAGGTGTGGCACCGGGTGCCAGTCTCGCTCCCAGGTTCGGGGCATGACAGATACCTCTATACATGGTCTCATTCACAGAGGAACCAGGTTCATCCATGGCCAGACGAGTGGCAGTGGCAATGGGAGTATCAATGATGTTTTATGCTTCCGTGTCAAATCTCTTCAACAGCTCCTTAATGTACTTCTGCTAGCTTATTATTGTCCCCTTGTGAGTTTGCTTCACCTGTAAACCTACGAAGAAATTCAATTCCCCCATCATGCTCATTCAAACTCACTTTCCATGAGTTTTGCAAATTCCTCACACAGAGAGTCTATTGTTGCTCCAAAAATTATTTCATCAACATAGACTTGCATAATGAGCAGGCTCCTCCCTCGTTTCTTTAGAAAAAGGGTGTTGTCAATCTTTCCTCTTGTAAATCCATTTTCTCGAAGAAATTTTGACAACCTTTCATACCAAGCGCGAGGAGCTTGCTTTAGCCTATACAAAGCCTTGTCAAGTTTAAAGACGTGCTCAGTATGCTCATAATTCTCAAATCAAGGTGGTTGCTTGACGAAAGCTTCTTCTTTTAGAAAACCATTCAGAAATGCACTTTTGACATCCATTTGGAACAATTTGAATTCCATATGCGATGCAAAGGCAATAAGAATTCTGATTGCCTCTATTCAAGCAACTGGAGCATAAGTTTCATCATCGTCAATCCCTTCCTCCTGATTGTAACCTTGAACTACCAGCCTTGCCTTGTTTCTGGTTGTGTTTCCAAACTCATCAAGTTTGTTTCTGAATACCCACTGGTTCCTATAATAGTTCAATCCGCAGGTCGTGGAACCAGGTGCCATACCTTGTTCCTCTCAAATTGATGGAGCTCTTCTTGCATAGATGTAATCCAGTCTGTATCTTTTAATGCTTCTTTGATATTTTTGGACTCTATTTGAGAGATAAAGGCTGAGAAGGCAAGTGAGTTTCTAGCTTGAATTCCTGAATCAGGAGGAGTGATTATGTTTTCAAGAGGGTGTGAACCTTTGTGCTTCCAACTTGACACCTGAATCTCATTGATAGATGATCCAGGTATTTCTGACTGTGGTCCTTGGCTTCTTCTCATCTCAGCATATGGGGTGCCTTGAACAACATCGACAACTCTGTTCTCAACTTCAATTGTTGTGCTTGCGGGACCAGGTTCCTCTCTATCAGTTGGAGATATAGTTGCACCATCCTCATTTGACTCCTTAATGTGACTCATCATGTCAGCCTTTCCATTTGCCATGTCAATGACTTCACCAGGGACAGTTGAATGGTCTCCGTCTTGAATACTCTTATCATGTAAGTCCTTTTCACAATAGTGGTAAGATTCATCAAAGATCACATGTATGCTTTCCCTAACATATTGAGTTCTTTTGTTGTATACTTTGTAGGCTTTGCTTTGTGATGAATATCCTAGAAGGATTCCTTAATCGTTTTTGTCATCGAATTTCCCAAGTGCTTCCTTGTCGTTGTTGAGAACGAAATATTTATAGCCAAAGGTCCTTAAATATGTCAGCTTGGGCTTCCTTCCGTTAAGCAGTTCATATGGTATTTTGTTCAGAAGGGACCTGATCATGCACATGTTTATCAGGTCATGCGGTGTTGACTGCTTCTGCCCAGAAACTTTTTGCAATACCACTGTCAATTAGCATTGTTCTTGCCATGTCTTCAAGAGTCCTATTCTTCCTCTCCACAACACCATTTTGCTGTGGTGTTCTTGGAGCTGAAAAATTGTGAGTAAGGCCAATTTCAAAACAGAATTTGTCGAATTTGGCATTATCAAATTTTGTCCCATGGTCAGACCTGATACATACTACATTACTACTCATCTTCACCTGGATCTTCTTGACAAATGCAACAAACACTTGGAAGGTTTCATCCTTGGTTCTGATAAACAGAGTCCATGTGAATCTGGAATAGTCGTCCACTATTACGAAGATGTACCTCTTTTCGCCGCTGCTTGTCACCCTCATAGGTCCACATAGATCTACGTGGAGAAGATCAAGTGTACTTGAGGTACTAACTTATTTTTTGGGTTTGAAAGAGGATCTGACATGATTTTCTTTTACACACCCATCACACACCTTGTGGTCCTTGAAACTTGACTTGGGAAGACCACGAACCAGGTCCTTCTTGACCAATTTGTTCAGCAACGTGAAACTTACATGACCGAGCCTTCTGTGCCATAGTTCTGCATCATCATCAATAACACTTAGACAACTGATATCACCACTCTGTAGGGACTCAAAATCAGCAACATAAATGTTTTTATATCTTTTTGCCACTAACACCACTTCACCAGTCACAAGATTACTGATTGTGCATATCTTTGACACAAATTCCACTTTGTTTCCCTTGTCACAGATTTGGGAAACACTCAGCAAGTTGTACTTCAATCCGTTTACATAGTACACATTTTTAATAGAGTGAGAGAGAGACCTTCCAATCCTTCGAACTCCAAGAATGTATCCCTTCTTGCCATTTCTAAAGGATACACTCCCTCCTTGCAGGGCCTTCAGTGAAAGGAAATTATTTGTATTTCCAGTCATGTGCTTTGAGCAACCACTATCTATTTACCATTGTTGGCTGCTCCCCTTCATTGTTCCCTGCACAAGGAAATTAAGGGTTAGACTTAGGAACCCAAACAAGTTTGGGTCCCTTGTAATGAGGAAAGGGATGAATGAGGGTTCTTTTGGTCCAAGCAGGCATCATGCGTCTTTTATATCTGGGACCAGGTTCTCTAACAGTAATTACCTTTTTAGCAAAAACTTTATTTTTCTGTTGAGACTGAAACTTGGCCTTACAGTTTTCCTTAAAATGCCCAGTGTTACCATAGTGAGTGCAGAGCCAGTTGTCCGGTACAGTAACGTAATTGCTATGAGGGTTGTATGGCCTTTTCTTTCCTTTGAAACCTGATTCCCTGCCTGTTTCCCCCATTGTTCGTGTACATGGCAGTGATAGCTTCAGAGGACCAGGTCCACTTGAGTGATTTTTTAAGATAACTCTTGACTCTACCTAGTTCTTCCTGAAGTTATTTGTTTTTCTCGAGTTAAACACACAAGCTAGATTACATTGATTTTATCTCATCTTCAAGCCTAAGATGTGTTTCATCAGCAACTTCCTTTCCTTTTTCAAGAAGCTCATGCCTACCTTCCCCTTTTAGTTCCTCGATTATATCCTTCAGATCTACAACTACTACTAATAGGTCATCTCTCTCATGCTCTATGTTAGCAACATTTTCAGTTATAGCTTTTTTCTCTTTTTTAACACACTCCATAGTCTCTTTTAGATCAACCACAACAACCACTAGATCATCTCTCTCATGTTCTATGTCTCCTATTTCTAAAGCTAATGCATCTTTATCATTTATAAGACTATGATAAGCATCAATTAAAATATTTTCCAAGAACATGAGTTTTTTAGGAGAATAAGACTTCAGATTTCTTTGAACATCTAGAAAGTTTACCTCATCATCATCATCATCATCGTCATCTTCATCATTATCAGACTGTGCCATCAAGGCAAAGATAGAGTCATACTCCGCTGCTTCACTTTTCAGTGCCATCATGGAGCTGTCACCTTGATCATCATATTCTTCAGATTCAGTGGAAGAGTCTCCCCATGCAGCAAGAGCTTGTTTCATAACATTGTCAGTGGCATTTTTCCTCTTGAAACATTTATCAGGAACTGAGTTCCTCTTAGCTGCTTTGTCTGTGCTGTGTTTGTATTGATCTTGCTTAAGGAGAGGACAATCCTTGATTAAATATCCTGGCTTACCACACTTATGACATAGGTCATAACCTTTTGGCTTGCTGGAGCTGCCCCCTTTTGGAATGCCTCCATTTCTGCGAACCATTTTCTGGAATCTTTTTGTCAGGTAAGCCATATCAGCATCCTCGCCACCTGAATCATTATTGTCTGTCTTGAGGACCAGGTTCTTCTCCTTTTTGGGTTCTCTTCTCTCATTATCCTTCTTTTTCTTCATTTCATAAGTTTTCAGATTACTAACAAGTTAATTAATGGTTAGCTTTTACAAATCCTTTGCCTCTGTGATAGCATTCACTTTGCTTTCCCAGGAACAAGGTAAAACACTGAGTATTTTCCTAACAAGTTTGTTCTTTGGAATGATTTCTCCCTGAGAATAAAGCTTATTGATGATAGAGGTGAACCGAGTATGCATGTACTGGATGGAATCATCGTCTTTCATCCTGAAAAGCTCGTATTCAGTGGTAAGCATTTCAATCTTTGATTGCTTAACCTGAGTTGTCCCTTCATGAGCTGTGTGGAGAGCTTCCCAGATCTCCTTAGTAGATTGGCATGCTGAAATCTTGTTGTATTTATCAGGACCAATACCACAGACAAGAATTTTCTTTGCTCGAAAGTTCTTCTATATGTCCTTGCAATCAACATCATTGAATTCTTTTCTTGTTTTGGGAAATGTTACTGCTGGGTCACCACTGGGTTTTGTACGGACGAAGGGTCCATTGCAGATGACATCCCAGAGCTCCGAGTCTTCAGCCATGGTAAAGTCCTGCATCCTTGTCTTCCACCATCCATAGTATTGACTGTTGAACCTTGGTGGTCTGTAGGTAGATTGACCTTTTTCAAAGTTTGGTGGAGCAGCCATGGGGATCCTTTCTAGGTGTTAGCCTGATAGAAAGAACCCGCTCTAATACCAATTGATAGAATTTAAGGGTCCACCAAAATATATAGAGAACCAGGTTCTCTATTAGTTCCTACAGAACATACGCACACCGCAGTAAGTAAAAGACACAAAGAAGTTTTACGTGGAAAACTTCCAGCTCACGAGATTAAAAACCACGACCTACCCTTGTAGGATTGCAACTTCACTACTGAGCAAAATTTTAGATTACAACCTATTATAACCTAGGAATTAACCTCTTAATCTCTCACTAACTTGTAACAACTATATTACAAGCCACTTTGTAATAACTCTATTATAAAGACTTACAACTCGACTAACTCTTGCCAAGACACAAACACAAGGGTTTAGGATTTATAGAGGTTTCCTACACAATGCTTCTAACTAAGCTAAGTAGGAATTACAAGTAAAGACCTTTAACAAAGGTGCAACACAACTAAGAACATGTAATAACTCAATGTATGGAACTGGTCCGTTGTTATGCTGTTCTTTGTTCTATGCTCTTGAGAATCGCTTGCCAGATTGATTGGTCACTTGAGAGAGGGCTTGCTGGATTCTTCAGAGGGTTCAAGTGATGTTTTGCCTTCGGTTTAATATTAATATAACATTGGTGACATCACTTGAATGATGCAAGCATGCTTGGTATAGGAGCATTCCCAATGAAGTTGACTGTTGTACTGTTTTGCACTGTTGCGGGTGCAGGCAGCAACTTTACAGCTGTTGGAGAGTTGGCTGGGTACGGTCGCTAGGGGAACTGATGTCCATCTGTTCCCCTTATTGTGTCTTTGTCATCTGAAGAGTTGATTTACATCTCCAGCTTGAGACTTGTTATTCCTACGTACTTGAGGGTGTGTATTAGGTTTCTTATCTGTTTCTTGTCATTAAGTTTGTTAGAGCATCAAAATATTATAAGGTACATATAACCTATCAGAAAAAAGCTAGTATTTGTGAGAAGATTCTAGAGAAGTATGGTAATTTCTTTTGGAAGACCCTAGATGCCTATGGATTTGCTAGGAAAGTCCATGGAATCTTATAGGCTTATAGAGAATTCTAGAGAAATCCCTTATCTTGTAAATATTAAGGACTTGTGTAACAATTAATATTTATACTCTAGCCCCTAGGAGACTAGTACATAAAGGCTGCCATCCATTTATAATTTACTAAGCAAACAATTCCAGTTCTCTCTAAAACAAAGCTTCCTTTAACAATTCTCTTGTGTTCTTTCTACCATTCTCTCAGTGATCTTGAGTGTAGTAAGGCTGACTTGGCATAGCAAGAACGTGAGCAAGTTGTGCGAGATCGTGAGCAAATTGTCAAGTGCCACACGTGTACTTAGTTAACGACTAAGGACGTGGCAATGTGGTATCAGAGCAAAGGTTTCAACTAAGGGAATGGTGAACGATAGAGAAATTAACGCTGCCAACACCCAAGCCAACGTCATCCAAGATGTTGTTGGCAAGAGTGGCAGTAACAAAAACAGGAATGCCATGCCCGAGGATGTCTCACTCGATAAAGAGTGGGTGATGAAGATGAATACGTAGATGGACGTCGTGGAGATCTTTGGTCAATGCTTGGGGAAGGTGGAAGGCACCCTTAGCGTTCTTAAGGGGCATACTTTTGAAGAGATTGAGAGTATACGAAATGACTTGGAGGGACATACACAGACCAAGATGGAACTAAGGCAAACCATCACTGCCTTAGAGTGCAGACTCATGGAGGCTTTGAGTACTATCGATGCTATGAAGGCAAAGATAAAGTCCCTCGAGGAGCATGTTAGTGCTGGCATGACCGAGGCAGCTATCAATGTTGTGGTGACGAGGGAGGCCAAGATCGAGGCTCCCAAACCCCCGATGTTCAAAGGTATTTGTGATGCACAAGAAGTGAAAAACTTCCTTTGGCACTTGGAGAACTACTTCAGGCACGACAAAGTGAGGGACGACGAGGCCATGATCAACACTATAGTGTTATACCTCTCAGAGACTGCCATTCTATGGTGGAGAAGAAAGATAGCTGACGTAGATAATGGTCTATGTACTATTAGCATGTGGGATCATTTCAAAGCCGAGTTCAAACAATAGTTCTTTCTAAACAATGTCTTGTAAGAGGCAAGGCGTAAGCTTAGGGAGTTGAAACAAACAGGGAGCTTATGTGTCTTCATCAAGGACTTCACTATCTTTATGCTTTAAATCCCCAACCTGACCAATGATGACTTGTTTTTCTACTTCATAGACGGGTTGCAAAATTGGGATAAGAAGGAGTTGCAACGCCGGCAAGTCGCAGATATAGACCAAGCCATAGTGCAGGCCGAATCATTGATGGATTTCAGGCATGAAAAGAAGGACAAAGGCAAAGGGAAAGAATCAAAGTTTAACAATATCAAAGGTGGGGGAGACCATGGAAAAGGCAAGGAGATACAACAACAATACTACAAGACTCAAGATTTCAAAACACTCTAGTGGTCGTCAGGGCTACACCGAGAAGAAGGCGCAGGCCGAGAAGAAGGGATGTTACATATGCAGAGGGCCGCACATATTCAGGAATTGTCCCGACCTAAGAGCCACAATGCCATGGTCCGTGAACGGTAGGAGCATCCGCAAGGAGAGAGTTTGGGAACCGCACAGTTGGGTATGATCGGATTATGCGGTGCTGTCACGAAGCAATCTATTCAACCTATGGAGAATGGTAATCAATACGTGGATCTCACCATCAACAACAAGCCTGCTCGTATAATGTTGAATACTGGAGCAACTCATAATTCCGTGATTGAGGCTGCCACAAATAGACTTAGAATTGAAGCTTTCTCCAACCAACTCTCGCATCAAGACCGTGAATGTCGACGCACAGAATGCTCGTGGGGTACCTAATGGAGTTGGTGTCAAATATTTGAACTTGGATAGGTATGACAAACTTTACCTTAACCGTTATGGATATCTTTGACATCATATTGGGGCAAGAGTTCTTTAGACATTGTCATACTTTGATCGACCCCTACCTCTAACATCTCTTGGTTATGGAGCGAGAAGGACCTTGCATGGTACCTATATTGACTATGCCACATGGACAGAGCCAAGCACAACTTTCAGCTATGCAGGTTGTCAAGGGGATCCAGAAGGGGGAGCCGACGTTCGTGGCAACCATCGCAAGTCTGGAGGAAGACAAGAGTTTTCAAGTGACAATGCCGCCTTGCATAGAGAAGTTGCTTGAGGAAAATAAAGATGCCATGCCGAGGAGTTGCCTAAGCACTTGCTGCCTAGGCAAGAGGTGGATCACAACATTGAGTTGGAGCCAGGGGCTAAGCCACCTGCATTTGCTCCATATCGTATGGCACCGTCCGAGCTAGAGGAGCTCAGGAAACAATTAAAAAAGCTGCTAGATATTGGTCACATTCTCCCATCAAAGGCACCTTTCGGCACACCAGTATTGTTCCAGAAGAAGAAGGATGGATTGTTGTGCATAGACTACCGAGCACTTAATAAGGTCACAATGAAGAATAAGTACCTGATCCCACTCATTGCTGATTTGTTCGATAGACTTGGGCAAGCGAAGTACTTTACCAAGGTGGATCTTAGCAAGGGCTACTACCAGGTTCGCATTGTAGAAGGGGATGAGCCGAAGACAACATGTGTGATGAGATATGGAGCCTTTGAGTGGTTGGTGATGCCCTTCTGCTTAACCAATGCACCACCCATATTTTGCACCCTTATGAATAAGATGTTTCATCCCTACCTCGATCAATTCGTGGTACTCTACCTAGATGACATAGTCATCTACAGCAACACCTTGGAGGAGCATATGGTGCACTTAAGGAAGGTTTTCCAAGTTTTATGGGAGAACGAGCTATACATCAAGAGGGAGAAATGCGAGTTTGCACAATCAAAGGTGCACTTCTTAGTCCATGTTATTAGGAATGGCGAGCGCTACGCATGGACGAGGCTAAGGTACATACTATCCAGGAGTGGTAGGCACCTATAAAAGTAACTGAGTTGAGAACCTTCATTGGCCTTGTTAACTACTATCGTCGATTCATCAGTGGCTACTCAATAAAAGTCGTACCATTGACTGAGTTTCTAAAGAAGAACAAACCATTGGTTTGGACAGAGCATTGTCAAAAGGCGTTTGAAGGCCTTAAGGCAGCTGTAACAAAGGAGCCAGTCTTGGCGCTACCTAACTTTTCCAAGACATTTGAGGTGCACATAGATGCCTCAGACTTTGCCATTGGGGGTGTCCTCATGCATGATAAGTATCCCATAGCATTTGAGAGTTATAAATTAAATGCGACGGAGCGGCATTACACAGTGCAAGAGATGGAAATGACTACCATCGTGCATTTGCTTCGTACATGGCGATATTATTTGCTCGGGTCGAGATTCGTGGTCAAGACTGACAATGTGGCTACTAGCTACTTTCGGACGTAGAAGAAGCTCACACCAAAACAGGCTAGGTGGAAGGATTTCTTGGCTGAGTTTGATTATGTGCTGAAGTACAAGCCGATAAAGTGAACGTTGTAGCCGATGCCTTGAGCTGGAAAGCCAAGCTTGCTTTTATCACTTCAGCAAGTTGGGACATTCGTGAGGCTATAAAATAAGGCATGCATCATGATCCAGCAGCCAAACAACTTATCGAGTTAGCCAACCAGGGCAAGACGAGACATTTTTGTTAACTGTAAGTTTTAATGATGACAAATAACATATCACATTTGGTGCAGGATCAGGTAGGAAATCAAAGAAGTCAAGAATAGATTAAGGAAACTATCTATTAACTAGGGCTCTAAAAGCAACACAAGGAAAAAGAATCAATGATTAGCGAGGAAAAAGGAAGAAGCAACGGAGATCCGGATGAAGAATCAATCAGTGATTCTATAAATGATTGACGGAAGCTATTCCTGGAAGGTCCCAAATCAAAGGGAAATGCAATCACAAAAGGATGCACTGCCACAAATCAAGGGATCTAGTGGATATTCCTCAAGTAACAAAGAGATTTGTCTAGCGGAGGGAAAGCTCGGCAAGACCATAAATCAAGGAAGATCAACGGAAACTTGACCTTATTCTTAAAAAGAATCAATCTATGATTCCTTTTAAGGATCAATTTCTTTGGGTTTGAAATCTCTCAAGATTCACGTCTTTCAAGAAGGCCTCATGAAGTGTATATATACCCATGTTCCAGACTTGAAGAAGATATACTTTGAACGAACCATTTTCACTCCTTTTGTTCTACTCCAAACAAGCATTGTAGTTCTTATAATTTTGTTGTGTAATTAGTGAGAGAAGAAAAAAAGATAAACACTGGTGATGCATTGTATCAAGAAGAGAAAAGTGATATAGAGATCAAACTGTTGGTGTAAAGCTACATCAACCATTCTGTACTCAAGAAATTTCGATCACTGAAAGAGAACACCCTTGAAACCCAAGGGGACTAGAGTAGGATTCACATTGAATCTGAACCAGTATAAAATTCTGGTGTCTTTATTTCCTGCACTTTAATTCTGCTTCACTTCCCTCCTGCTCTTATTTCTAGTTGACTAATTGGTAAACTAGTCAACTGATTAGAATACAATTTTTAAATAGGCAATTCCCCCCCCCCCCTCCCCGTACTTTCAATTGGTATCAGATCTAGTCTCACACTCTTTGCTTAACAATTTGTGAGAAAAGATCATGGCAAATTAGGTAATTATTGGAGCACTCTTTCAAGAAGGAATATCGCAAGTTAGGCCACCATATTTCAATGGACACCATTTTTTTCACTGGAAAGTGAGTATGAAAATATACGCAAAATCCTATGATGTCAAAGTATGGCGCGTTATCAAAAAAGGGAACTATCCACTACCACCAACCGCTCAACCACCTACTGATCTAGAAGATATAGATGAGTACACGGGCGAGCAAATGGCAGTTTTTCAGGTCAATGCTAAAGCACAAAATTTACTCTATAATGCTATAAGTGGAGAGGAATATGAGAAAATATCAAGTTGTGATACAATCAAAGAAATGTGAGATAAACTGGAAGTTACTTATGAAGGAACTAGCAAAGTGAAAGAAACTCACATTAACATGTTGGTTCACGACTATGAACTCTTCTAGATGAAAGAAGGAGAATCCATTGAGGAAATATTTGCAAGGTTCAGCAAAATCATTAGCGATCTAAAAGCTTTTGGTAAACCATACTCAAGTGGTGATCAAGTTTGGAAAATTCTAAGAAGTCTACCTACCACTTGGCAGACAAAAGTAGTTGCACTCGAATCACAAGATCTAAACAAACTATCATACGATGAGCTTCGAGGAGATCTGATAGCATTCAAGAAAACTCATCTCAAGAAAACAAACCAGGAAGAAAAGAAGAAAACAATCGCTTTCAAAGCCACAACTGAAAAACCAAAAAATGGCATTGATGACGACCCTGAAGCTCTTGAAGAAGAGATTGCCATGGTATTAAGAAATATGGATGGCTTAATGAGAAGATACAGAAACACAAGAAGAGGTAGGATGCCCTCCTGGCGAACCAGGCAATATAATGAACAAGACAATAATGATGGAAAATGTTATGAGTATGGAAGATATGAGAACGTTCAAGCTGAATGCCCAGATCTTAAAAGAAAGGTTTCCATAGGATTCCATAAAAGCAAATCTTTTAGAAGCTGGAATGATGAAGATAATTCAGATAATGAGGAAGTAGCAAATCTATGCTTCATGACAATCCTGGAAAACGACATGAACAAACTCTCTGGCTGCTAGACCGATGAATATGCATCAGACGACAAATGCAAAGGAGATAATGAAAATTATTTCATGGCACGAGGCGAAACAAGAGAGGTAAAATCTTATAACTATGATAGATGTAATGAATTGCAGGATATTCTTGACCTTACTCTAAAAGAGTCTAAAAAATGATGAATGAACTACGGAGACTCAATAGGGAAAAGAAAGACTTGGAACTCAAGTTTGAAGTATGTGAAATTTAAAAGGAGGTACTTCAAGATGAAGTTCAGGAATTGCAAATGCAACTTAATGGCATGCGCAAGTCCTCCAGTCACAGTTCTATCAAGTCTAACTAGGGGACTTACAAGTCAACTGGAAAAGGACCAGTTAGAACTAAGTCCATAAGTACTAACACAAGTGGAAGATCAAAAAATGGATCAACCCGTATGTGTCACTACTGTAATAATAATGGACATAAATACTCTTCCTGTCGATTTTGTAAATCTAATGTCTCAGGATGGATTAGGAAACCCAAAAACAATCCTGATATTAGTAATACTAACCAACAAGGACCCAAGCAAGCTTGGGTACCTAAAAGAAAGAGACAATTCTGTTTTGCAGGAACACCACAGGAAGAGCCGTGAAGGAAAATGGTACTTAGATGGTGCTTGTTCTAGTCACATGACAGGTGAAAAAAACTTGTTCAAAGAAGTTACAAAGATAAATGGAGGAAGTGTCAAATTTGGCGATGACGCAAAATGAAAGATAGTTGGCACTGGCACAGTTCCATTCAATAACAATTGTGATATTACTTAAGTGTATATTGTAGATGGACTCAAATACAATCTCCTGAATATAAGTTAGTTGTGTGATTCAGGATACAAAGTTAAATTCAAGATAACAAGCTGTGACATTGAAGATGAGACAGGTAAAATAATACTCCCAGGAAAAAAGTATGGAAATGTTTATATTCTTGATGCTTTTGAAAATGTAGATAGTCACATCTGCTTAGCATCTATATCTAATGATCCATGGTTGTGGCATAAGAAACTTGGTCATGCAAGCATGCATCGTATTGAGAAACTCTCCAAGCATGATTTAGTTATTGGTCTCCTTTAACTCAATTTTTCTATAAACCATGTATGTGATGCATGTCAAATTGGTAACAAAACAAGAAACTCTTTAAAAAACAAATACATTGTATTTACCACCAAGCCTTTACAATTGCTTCATATGAATTTGTTTGGACCTACCAGAACTACTAGCATAGGAGGAAAACGATATGCTTTTGTTATTGTTGATGACTACTCATGTTTTACATGGGTGATTTTTATATCTCACAAAGATAAAACTTTGAAAAACTTTGAGATTTTATGTAAGAGAGTTGAAAGAGAAAAGGGGTAGCTTATTACTACTATTCAAAGTGATCGTGGAGGAGAATTCGAAAGCAGAACATTTGAAGATTTCTGCAGTGATCAAGGATACACTCACAACTTCTCAGCTCTAAGATCACCTCAACAGAATGGAGTAGTTGAGCGAAAAAATAGAACTCTACAAGATATGGCCAGAACTATAATATTGAAACATTCCTTGCCAAACCAGTTTTGGGCAGAAGCAGTAAGCACAACTTGCCACATACTCAACAGATGTCTTATAAGACTTACCATGAAGAAGACTCCATATGAACTATGGAAAGGTAAACGACCCAACATAGGTTATTTCCATCCTTTTGGCAGCAAATGTATTATCCACAACAATGGTAAGGACAATCTTGGAAAATTTGATCTAAGAAGTGATGAAGGTATTTTTTGGGTTATTCCATTAACAATAGATCTTTTAGAGTTTATAATAAACGTACTTTATCTGTAGAAGAATCTGTACATATTATATTCGATGAAAATAACTCTACGGTCGAGAAAGAAATTATTGCAGGTGATGAAGATATAAGTCAAGAAACACCTCAGTCAAGCAAACCACAAAAGTCGACTGATAGGCTAGATGGTATCACTGAGTCAACTATTGAGTCTGTCAACAGTCAACCAGAACCACAGAAGGAGTCAACTACTCATATGAATGCAACACGTCCAAATGAGTGGATAAATGAACCAGAATATCTTAAAAGTTTATCATAGGAGGTCCAACTGAAGGAATGAAAACTCGAGGAGCTCTTAAAAAAAAGAAAATGTAGCACTCATCTCCCAGATTGAACCAAAGAAGGTTTAGGAAGCCCTAAAAGACTCCAGTTGGGTACAAGCAATGCATGAAGAACTCAATCAATTTGATAAGAACCAAGTTTGGGAATTGCTGCCTAAACCTGCAGATGCTACTATAATCGGAACTAAAGGGTTTTCAGAAATAAGCTCAATGAAGATGGAAAGATTGTAAGAAACAAAGACAGATTAGTAGCTCAAGGCTACTTAGAGCAGGAAGGAGCCGACTACGATGAAACCTTTGCACCAGTAGCTCGACTAGAGTCTATACTGATTCTACGTGCCTTTTTAAATGGCTTTATTGATGAGGAAGCATATGTTAAACAACCTCCTGGTTTTGAAGAATCAAAATTCCCTTACCACGTGTATAAGTTGACTAAAGCTCTGTATGGACTCAAACAAGCTCCACAAGCCTGGTACGGAAGGCTTAGTTCATTTCTACTTGATCATGGGTTTATAAGAGGTAAAGTAGATACTACACTATTTATAAAAAGATCATCAAAAGGTAATCTTATTTTTCAAGTTTATGTTGATGATATTATCTTTGGTAGTACTAACCCTCTTTTGTGCAAGGAATTTGCTAGTATCATGCAAAGTGAGTTTGAAATGAGCATGATATAAAAGCTTACATTTTTTCTTAGATTTCGAATTCAACAATCTGAAGAAGGAACGTTTGTGTGCCAAATAAAATATACAAAGGAGATAATTCAGAAGTTCGGTATGAGCAGTGCTAAAGCAATTGGTACACCAATGAGCCCGTCAACAAGTCTTTACAAGGATGAAAAGGGAAATACTGTTGACGAAACCAAATATCGTGGAACAATTTTTCTTTGCTTTACTTAATTGCTGCTCAACCAGATATTATGTTTAGTGTATGAAAATGTGTCAGGTTTCAATCAGCTCCTAAGGAGTCGCATCTGACTGCAGTAAAGAACTATTTCTTATGGGCTATGGTATCCATGTTCTAACAATTTTAAGCTGGAAGGGTTTTCAGATGTTGATCTTGCAGGTGATAAGAAAGACAGAAAAAGCACTAGTAGAACATGTCAATTACTGAAAAAGGCATTAATATCATGGAGCAGTAAGAAACAAGGCTCAGTTGCACTATCCATAATGAAGGCAGAATATATTGCCATTGGACAATCCTGTGCGTAGTTACTATGGATGTCTCATCAACTGGGTGACTATGAACTATATTTTAAGCCTATTAAAATATTTTGTGATAACTCTAGTACTATATGTCTCTCAAAGAATCTTGTGCATCATTCTAGGGCTAAGCATATAGACATCAAACATCATTTCATTAGAGATCATATTCTCAAGGGAGATATAAAATTATTATTTGTTGGCACAACTGATCAATTAGCAGACATTTTCACTAAGCTTTTACTTGAAGATAGATTTTGCCCCCTAAGAGAACTACTCGGTATTATTTCTCTTGATCATAAAAATTAGGACCTATGTTTTAGTTTTAATTCTTATGTATCCAATGTTTTTAATTTCGTCTTTCTGTGTAAGTATGCATTAATTTAGCGCCTCTAATTTCCCTTTCCTTTCCCATCATTCGCAGATTTCAAGAAAGCAAATCAATCATCATAACCCTTCACTGACACCTTTTCCTTTCATGTACTCAACCGTCAAAATTCCGTCCTTTTAATCCTCTAAATCACCCTTCTCTGTCTTCATCGTTCTTATCAGTCAGAAACCCTTCTCCAAAAATCCTTCAAACTCTTCCTCAAAACTTTTCCATGGCTAAACACTTCAAGAAACCGTCTGCCTCCACTATAAAAAGTACTCGTTCTAAGGGAAAACCCTCTTCTCAGCCCTCAGAACAAGTAGACCTAGGGTCTGACCACTCAAAAGGGTTTGCCTTCTCTCAGGCAAAACTATCAGACCACTCTCACCGAATAGGAGAAAAAGCTCTTGGCAAAAGGCCTATGGAAGACCCCCAAGAATTCTAGAGTAGACCTCTCAAGTTCTCTAGAATCCGATCTCAATTTGTGGGATACTAGGGATTTCTTTGCTGCTCTGAAAGACAAGCCCATTGCCCATGGCAGTGTAGTTGACCTTGATGATATGGCGGCCCTCAATTACAAGGTAAAGAATCTGTTTGTTTTTCAAAGATGGTCTGAATTCCTCTATATATTAATCTCGTCCAATTTCACTTCTCTCTTTTGAGGTTATGAAAACGGTCAATGCAATAGTAATACCTAACAAGAGTCGGGGTCGAATTGCACAGGGAGCTATATGAATTAGTGTTAGTAGTATATATCTTAGTGTGTGAGTTCGTATATCCAAATTTGTACTTCTGCAATATTTGATTTTGTTTTAAAATCTAAACTAAACTACGGTTGTGATTCAAAGAATGATACTAGGAAATTATTTTTGTTGTTTTACAAATAATATAAAAGGCCTAGGACTATGACCTTCACCTAGGTGTTTGCCTAATGGGTTGTAAACTTTAAAACTTGTTTTATTGGTCGGAGTGTATTATAGCTATCAATACTCAAGTACCCACTCAATACCTCTTGGTCAGAGAGTGATTTTGCCCAATTTAGCTTTCTCAAGTCCAAATGGGTATTGAACAAAATAGTTGATAAGACGCTCAAGTCGGGTTTTACTATCTCTAGGTTCAACCCTTTAATTGGGCTTATCAATCTCTCGATTGACCCAGTTTCTTGCTAGCCAAGTTTTCCTAAACTATGTCTTTCTTTCTCAAGTGGAGACTAAGTCAAATAGACATGAATTAATGTTTGCAACCATTAATTCTTCAAATAAAAACAAGAACAAAGCTAGATAATAAATACCCAACCATAAACACGCAATAAATCAAACACCCACTAAGTTTACACACTAGGGTTGAGTCACAACCCTAAATTTAGCTACTCATGCTTAAATTAGAAGAAATGATAATTAAATCCATATAATTCAAATGATGAAAGCAATATTCAAAAAGCTCAAAATAGCAAAAACTACTAAAAGAGTAAAAGAAATTGTCTACTGTAGCAGCTGATGTCAAAACATTGACCTAAAAAAGTAAAACTCTTCTATTTATACAAAGCTAAAATTTTCGGACAAAAATGCCCTTCCGGAGGTTCTGCAGCAGCACAATTCCACGTGCGGTTTGCACTTTGCTTCAACTTGAAAAGGTTAGAAATCTGCGGCTGCATAATAATGAAGTGCGGCCGCACTGCCCACTTTTTGCGGTCCGCACAATAATGTTTGCGACCGCACTTTGTTCTTCTGCAGTCCGCACATAGAATTATGCGGCCGCGTAGCTCTTCTTCTGTAGCCGCATAATAATTGTGCAGTTCGCACTTGTGCTGGACTAGAGGTGCAGATTCTTTGAACTTTTGCTCTGACCTAGCTTTTGTGGCCGCACAATTCGTGTGCGGTACACATCATGCAACATTCTCTGATGGAATTTCTTCACGACCTACGGCCGCAGATGATATTTTGCGGTCCGCACTTTGAGCTTTTGTGCCTATTTTTGTCCTTGAGTTCAGATTACTCCTTATTGAGTTGGATTTCATCTCGGGAGCTCATCTTCCAATATTCCTGCAATAAGGTATATTTTATCAGTTTTCGGGAACACAATTAAGCGCTTTTGGACTAAAACGAAAGCTAAAAGGCGCTAATAAGTAGTCAAAATCCTCACTTATCATATACCCCATCCCAAAGTCTATGAACCTTTAGTGAGAATGTTTTATGCAAATCTTCGCTCTAGCAAGCCTGATAAGTTAGAATCCCTAGTTTTTGGTAAACGCATTGTCCTTGATTGTGCCGTGTTTGACTCAATTTTTCAGTGTAAGTGCTTCGATGTTTCTATGCTTTTCAAAAATACTTAGCCTGATGATTTTGAAATTTTCTTTGATCAAGCAAAACATTGTATTGCTGAGTGTCCATCCGATTTCCTTCCTAACCAATTAGGTTCCAGTGATGTTAGTTTTGAAACTCGAGTTCTGGCCCGCATTGTTGCAACCACTCTTCATCCTCGTACTGGATCATTCTCCATCTTCTCTCAACGAGATACCTTTCTTGTCTACTATCTTGTGACCAAACTCAAAGTTAAACAATCCTCTTAGGTCATAAATTTAATGATTGACAGTTCTGATGATCCCACCAGTTTGCCATATGGTATGGCTATCACCCGCATTTTGGAAGCCCACAACACCTCTATCTCAGAATATCCTTTTGTCTCTGTCTCTAAATCCTACAACTCTAGAGTTTTTTCCAGTATGGGTATGTGTGTGCTAAGGTTTCCTGAGTGAAGAAACTGGAAGGTGATGTCAAGAATGTTCAGCCTGATTCCAAGATCAAAGCTTCTACTTCCATCATAGTGTAAGTGATCCTGATCTCATTGAGAAACTGACTGCAATTGACAACAAGTTGACCATTAACAAGGACCGTCTTGCTGAAACTCAATCTACTGTTGGGGACATTCATGCAATCTCTAAGGAGACTGGGTATGATGTCTCTAAGATGAGGGTTAAAATTCTCAAACTTGGAGAGAATGCAGTCAAAGCTTTCAAGGAAGTACATGACAGGATTGATGGGGTGACAGTGTCAGCCAATGTCAGCTTTGAACGTCTAAAAGAGGCGATTTGAAATACTCTTACTTATTTCTTGCGTCGTTAGTTGTGGAAGTTTCAAAATAATTGTTTTTTTTGTTGTTTTGCTATTTTGGACTGGATAACTTGTCGCCAGATACTTTTCTTTATTTGTGCTAAAATCTGCATGCCTATAATGTTTGCCTATGTTGTGTCTGGCTCTGATTTGTTTGCTATGTATATGTATCCCTTCTTTGCTGATGTTAAAAAGGGGAGAAAGAAGTTGTGTGCATTGCAAGACTGGTGTTGGAAACTCCTGTTGAGGGGGAGTCGACTGAAGTATTTGTAGTACCTATTGAGGGGGAGTTGACTAACTACTTGTAGCACCTATTGAGGGGGAGTCAACTACAGGGAAGTCAACTGTTGTTTACATATATTATTTTGTCATCATCAAATTTGGTACGGGATCAAGAAGGAAACCAAATGAGTCAAGAATAGATTAAGGAAACAATATATTAACTGGGGCTCTAAAAGCAACGCAAGGAAAAAGAATCAATGATTAGCGAGAAAAAATGATGAAGCAGCGGAGATCCGGATAAAGAATCAATCAGTGATTCTATAAATGATTAATGGAAGCTATTCCTGGAAGGTCCCAAATCAAAGGGAAACAATATCACAAAAGGATACACTACCAGATATCAAGGGATCTAGCGGATATGCCTCAAGTAACAAAAGGGATATGCCTAGCGGAGGGAAAGCTCGGCAAGACCATAAATCAAGGAAGATCAACGGAAACTTGACCTTATTCTTGGAAAGAATCAATCTATGATTCCTTTTAAGGATCAATTCCTTTAGGTGTGCAATCTCTCAAGATCTACGTCTTTCAAGAATGCCTCATGAAGTGTATGTATACATATGTTCTAGACTTGAAGAAGATATACTTTGAACGAACTATTTTCACTCCTTTTGTTCTACTCCAAACAAGCATTGTAGTTCTTATAGATCTGTTGTGTAATTAGTGATAGAAGAAAAAGAGATAAACACTGGTGAGGCATTGTATCAAGAAGAAAAAAGTGACATAGAGATCAAATTGTTAGTGTAAAGCTACATCAACCATTCCGTACTCAAGAAACTTTGATCACTGAAAGAGAACACTCTTGCAACCCAAGGGGACTGGAGTAGGATTCATATTGAATCCGTACCAGTATAAAATTCTGGTGTCTTTTTTCTTGTACTTTAATTCTGCTTTACTTCTATCCTGCTCTTATTTCTAGTCGACTGATTGGTAAATTAGTCAACTGCTTACAATATAATTTTTAAATAGGCAATTTACCCCCTTCTTGTACTTTCAGTTTTTGGGTAGAAGATGGCATATTGCTTATCACGGGTCGGCGGGTCAATGTGCCTAACTTTGGAGACATTAGATGGCCGATCATAAGGGAGAGTCATGACACAATGTGGGCTGGTCATCCAGACCAATGTCGCACTAGGTCCTTGGTTGAGTCAGTCTACTATTGACCACGCATGCGAAATGGCATAGAATGTTATCTGCAGACTTGTCTTGTCTGTCAGCAGGACAAGGTTGAGCAACAACAACCCGCAGGACTTTTGGAACCGCTACCAGTCACAGAGCGTCCATGGGATAGCGTGACTATGGACTTTATCACTTATCTACCGAAGTCTGATGGTTATGGTACTATTATGGTGGTCGTGGGTAGATTTTGTAAATATGCCACCTTCATGCCCGCCTCACCAGGTTGCACTGCCAAGGAAGCTGCCAAACTATTCTTTAAGAACGTAGTGAAGTATTGGGGCTTACCGAGGCATGTTATCAGTGATCGAGACCCCCGTTTTACCGGAAACCTTTGGAGAGAGTTATTAGACATACTTGGCACGGAACTGCACTTTTCCACTAGTTTCCACCCACAGAAGGATGGACAAACGTAACGGGCCAATGCCTTGCTAGAATGCTACTTGAGGCATTATGTAAGCGCGTATCAGAAAGATTGGTCAAGGCTCCTAGACATCGCCCAATTCACTTATAACTTGCAGCAGAATGAGTCCACGGGGCAGACACCATTTGATATAGCCACAGGCCAACAACCACAAACTCTACATTCATTATCAGTCGCGTTCGAGTGAAAGAGTTTGGGGGCTTATCATATGGCCAAAGAATGGGAGGAACATTTTGACACTGCTAAGTCCTACTTGGATAATGCAGCTAAGAAGATGAAAATGTTTGCAGACCGTAAGCAGCATCCCATGGACTATAGAGTTGGGGGCATGGTTATGGTGAAGTTTAACCCAAGATAGTTCAAGGCACTACGGGGCATGCATCAGAATCTAATTCGCAAGTATGAGGGGCCATTTAAAATCGTTGCCAAGGTAGGCAAGATCTCATACAATCTTGACATGCCATCGTATCTTAAGATCTACCATGTCTTCCATGCCAGCATACTTAAGCCATGACATGAAGATAAGTATGATCCGAGTAAGGGCCAATCAAGTCGAACGCCTATTACTATCATCGTCTCGTATGATCAGGAGATTGAGGCTATTATTGATTACCAGGCCAGGCGAAAATAAGGGCAGAAAGCCACCGCAATGTTCCTCGTCCATTGGAAGGGGCAATCTCTGGAGGAGGCCACGTGGGAAAGATATGAAGACTTATGACAATTCAAAGATAAAATTCAAGAGTTTATGCAGCAACATTGCGCCGCGGTCATCGCAACATTAGGTGGGGGAGAGTATGATGACCCGCCACGTCACATGCCATATAGGTACCATTTGACATATATTAATGCCATGTGGAAGCTTACATAGGAGGAAAAATAGTATTTGTGAGAACATTCTAGAGAAGTATGGACATTTCCTTTGAAAGACCCTAAATGCCTATGGATTTTCTAGAAAAGTCCTTGGAATCTTCTATGCTTGTAGAGAATTCTAGAGAAAACCCTTATCTTGTAAATATTAAGGACTTGTGTAACAATTAATATATACAATCTAGCTCCTAGGAGACTAGTATATAAAGGGGGCCATCCATTTGTAATTCACCAAGCAAACAATTCAAATTCTCTCTAATACAAAGCTTCCTTTAACAATTTTCTTGTGTTCTTTCTACCATTCTCTTAGCGATCTTGAGTGTAGTAAGGCTAACCTGGCATAGCAAGAATGTGAGCAAGTTGTGCAAGATCGTGAGCAAATTGTCAAGTGTCGTACGTGTACTTAGTTAACGACTAAGGACGTGACAAAGAGCTCCCTTTTTCACTTTATAAATAATTATTTTGCTAGTAGCCAAGTTGAGAGCAAGAAAAAGGATTAGGCTTTCGTGGATTTCTTATATTCAGTGATTAAAAAAACCATCCTCATATAGATATGCAATTAGATTGAAATAATATTTCTTTTAATGGTGCCACTGGGAAAATTACAAGTCCTACCAAATTGATCTTGTGATGTTCCACAATGCAAAGTTGTCTTTTATGAATAGCTCCAATCCTGCGTGAATTTGTTCATTTCTCCTCAGTAGTATAACCTTGTATAAGCTACCTATATCATATATATTTCTTAAATTTGTGCCCTTTTCTTTTCCCAATTCGTGCCCACACTTACTGGGTCATTAATCCAATCCAACATTTATTCCTCCCCCAACAAAAACTAGTATCAAATAGAACAAGTTCATGCGTGTGGTGTCTGTATAATATCTTAATCACAAAATGAAAATGCAAAAATTACATTTGTTGAGTATTAAACTTTTGATGATTAACAAAGTATGACTAAATATCCAAAGAACTAGGTTCTCAACGTAGCTGCTTAACTGTTCTGAAGAACCAACTCCTCAAGAGAAAGAATCAGCTCCTCATGAGTGATACTTGTACATCTGTACAAGACAATAAATTTATCTCAAAATTACCCAGGTTCGAGTTTGGTAGAAGATGGCTACTATAAGTGATAAGGGTCGTTGCTCAAGAAGATATGTATAATTCAGCTAGAGACTAAAGTCCCAAAGCTTGTGGAATCCTTAGAATAGTAGGAGTCCTATCAAAGAGGAAGCTGACTATGAATAGGACTCCTAGAAGATCTCAAGTTGTGTTTTAAATAGGATCTACTTTGAATTTCTGAACTATCCTTTTTACACATCAATTAACGTGTCATAAGTTATTTACTTGTGTTGAGTACTTGCCTTGTATTCTTCTCGAGTTAGTCTAGTGAATGTGTTTTAGGAAATTGAATTGTAATCAAGTGTCATAAATAATTAGTGAGTTGGAGTGAGTATTTTGCTTTACAAGTTAGAGTAACTTGTGAATCAGATAGGAGTAGTAGGAGTACTGAAGAGTATTTAATTACAGTCTTGTAATTGAACATTTTGGCTCATTGTTCTAGTGGAGTTGGAGTTGAAAATCCTACGTAGAAGGTCAAGGTTTTTTCACCTTTTGAGCTGGGTGATTTTCCACGTAAAACTCGTTGTGTTCATTTTATTGCTTGTTTACTTTACGCTTAAGGAACACTGTAATGAACCAAATTCTTTAGTTATCTATACGGACACTCAAATTAACAATTGGTATCAAAGTAGTTTCTCTCATTTACAGCGCTAACACCTAGAGAGATCTTGGAAGCAAGATGAGTGCTCCACCCGAAATTAATGAAGGAAAATCAACTACTAGGCCACCCCTGTTCAATAGAAAATATTACAGTTGGTGAAAAGCAAGAATGGAAGACTTCCTGACAGCTGAAGACTATGAAATATAGACCATAGTAAACCAAGGTCCTTTGTTCCTACTAAACAAAATGCACAAAATAAAACAGTTCCTAAGGACCCCTCCGAATTTGTGGCAGCAGATTTCAGAATAAGGGAGAAGAATGCAAAGCCTAAAAAAATCTTTATCTGTAGACTTGGTCCTGATAAGTATAATAGAATTTCTGTTCTAATGCGATGCAGATATGGGATGCACTCGAAAGTGCTCATGAAGGAAAAAACCAAGTAAAGAGATCAAGGATTGAGTTACTCATGAGCAACTATGAGCTTTCTCCATGAAGGAGTCTGAACCCATCCAGGATATGATGACTAGGTTCACTATAATAACCAATAAACTGAAATCACTTAGAAAGGTGTTTACCTCAGAAGATTTGGTTAGTAAAGTTCTAAGAATCCTTCCAGCTTCATGGGAATCAAAAGTCATTGCAATGCAGGAAGCCAAGGAATTGGACAAAATCTCAGTTGATGAGTTGGTTGGAAACTTAAAAACTCATGAAATGAGAAAGATAGAATTGTGCAAGGAAGAACCAAAGAAGGATAAGGCCTTGGTTCTTAAAGCGTCTTAGGATGATAAATCTGACTATGATGATCCTGATCTAGCAATGTTTTACAAGTTCAAGAGGTTCATGAAGAATTCCAAAAGTGCATCCAAGAGAGAGACTAGTAGTAAGCCCAAACAGATCGACAAAGCTAACTATGATGGGTGATACAAGTGTGGCAAGATAGATCACTCGGTTAAGGACTGTCCAATGTAGAAAATTGAGCGGAGGAAAGAACAAGCTAAAAAGGAGAAATGGGAGAAGATGATAGAAAAGGGTTCCAACAAAGGAAAAATTCTAGGCAAAAGATTTACTGAAGCAATGAAACAGGCATTCTTAGTACTATATAAGGACAGTGGAAGTGATCAAGAGGAAGAAAAGGAGGATGTGGCTATAAGTCTCTATGATGTGATTGATGAACATCAAGATGTGAAGAAAGAACCCCCAATACATCTTGGAATGCACAATGGAAGACCTCTTTTGTTTGACGAACACCGCTATGATGAATGGAAGCTACGTATGGAAACATTTCTTCAGGTTACTAACTTTGACGTATGGGTAACTGTTAGTCATGGACCAATTTTCTCAACCAAATTAGATAGTGAATGTAACAGATGAAACAAAAGAGAAGAGGAATACGATGAGGAAGATCGTCAACTAGTTCAGAAAAATGCTAACGCAAAGGACTTGCTATACAGAAGCCTGTCTAGAAACACTCTCCTTAGACTGTCCTCTTGTATCTCTGCTCATAATATATGGAGGACCTTGAAAACTGACTTTGGAAATAAAAACATTGAAGTGGCTTTGATGGCGATTGCAAAATCCAAAACAGAAGAAGAAGTGATCGGATTGACGGGCATGAGCGATTCAGAAACTGACGATGAAGCAAATCAGGTAAGTATATCTGACTTGAAAGAAAATATTCATGTTATGTCCAAAAAACAATTGATGGCCATAATTGTGACCTTAATGAATGAAATGGATAAAATGAGTACTGGAAATGATCATCTAATAAGCAACCTTTCTTGTGTCAAACTTGATATCAAAGAGCTTGAATCTGACAAAGCTAGTTTAGAGAAACAGGTCAAAGACCTTAAGAACCATGTTCTTGAGCTTACTTCTAAGAATGAGAAGTCTCCTGACATACATGGCAAAGGAAAAATGATTGATCTATAGGATAAGCTTGAAAAGGAATTAAAAATTGCTAATGATAATCTTTGTGATGCTGAGTGTAGAAATAAAATCCTGCATGAAAACCTAGAAAAGGCTAATTATGAACTCTCTAGACTAAGCAAATGACATAGATCTTCTGATGCCTTGAATTGGCTGAATGAAAATTGTAGCTTTAACAAAATCTAGAATTGGCTACAGAAAACCTGTCCCTAAGTTTGACCCAAAGTATATAGGAATTTCTGATAATAACATGTGCTCTCACTGTGGAAGAGTAGGACACTTTAAAGACACTTGTCTTGCCTTAATTCATGCTCAATTTAGAAATACCTTTGGTATTGCTAAGAATGTGAAGAAGGAAGAGGAGTCAAAGGTTAATTCTCCTTTCCATACTAAGTGAATTAAGGTTAACAAGAAAATAGCTTCTAACCCTCTCCCCTTAGAGCAAGAAGGGATCTGATTAATCTTTTTTTTCAAACAAAAAGGGACCGAAGCTTGTATGGGTTCCCAAAACTAACTTGTGAATTTTGGTGCCGACTAAGGTGAGAGGAAACAATCAAGACCGGTATCTATATAGTGGATTCTCAAGACATATAACTGGAGAAAAGAAAAACTTTCTCTCACTGACAGCCTTCCAAGGAGGGAGTGTGTCATTTGGAAATGGGAAAAAGGGACAGATAACAGGTATTGGCAAGGTTGTCAAGTCACTCTCCCATGCTATAGAATATGTGTATTATGTGGTAGGTCTTAAACACAATCTTCTCAGCATCTCTCAAATATGCGACAAAGGAAATGAGGTAAAATTCAATTCCAAAATTTGCACTGTCACAAAGCTTGATACTGATGAAATTGTGTTAAAGGGTAAGAGACATAACTAGATAGTGGATTCTCAAGACATATAACTGGAGAAAAGAAAAACTTTCTCTCACTGACAGCCTTCCAAGGAGGGAGTGTGTCATTTGGAAATGGGAAAAAGGGACAGATAACAGGTATTGGCAAGGTTGTCAAGTCACTCTCCCATGCTATAGAATATGTGTATTATGTGGTAGGTCTTAAACACAATCTTCTCAGCATCTCTCAAATATGCGACAAAGGAAATGAGGTAAAATTCAATTCCAAAATTTGCACTGTCACAAAGCTTGATACTGATGAAATTGTGTTAAAGGGTAAGAGACATAACTAGATAGTGGATTCTCAAGACATATAACTGGAGAAAAGAAAAACTTCCTCTCACTGACAGCCTTCCAATGAGGGAGTGTGTCATTTGAAAATGGGAAAAAGGGCCAGATAACAGGTATTGGCAAGGTTGGCAAGTCACTCTCCCATGCTATAGAAGATATGTATTATGTGGTAGGTCTTAAATACAATATTCTCAGCATCTCTCAAATGTACAACAAAGTAAATGAGGTAAAATTCAATTCCAAAATTTGCATTGTCACAAAGCTTGATACTGATGAAATTGTGTTAAAGGTTAAGAGACATAACAATGTCTACAAGATATCGATTATGTCACTTCTCCAGGGTGAGCACACATGATTGAGTGACTGCTATGGCATAGAAGACTAGGACATGCCAGGCTCTCTCAACTCAACAAGTTGGCAGCAAAGTACTTTTGGGCTACCTAAAGTTGAGTTCACCTCTGACAAGGTATGTGATGCTTGTGTTAGAGGGAATCATGTTAGGTCATCCTTTAAATCTAAAATTTGTAAATACTTCTAAACCTCTAGAACTCATTCACATGGACCTATGTGGACCAATGAGAATAAGGAGCATAGGAGGTAAGAGGTATGTGTTTGTGATTGTTGATGACTTCTCCAGGTATACCTGGACTTTATTTTTGGGATCCAAAGATGAAACCTTTGATGTTTTTTATGTATTTGTCAGAATGATTCAACAAAATCTAGGATGTAATGTTTTAATATAAGAATTGACCATGGAACTGAATTTGAAAATTCAAAATTCCTTGAGTTTTGTGGCTCACATAGCATTGACCATGATTTCTTTGCACCCAGAACTCCACAATAAAATAATGTTGTAGAAAGAAAGAATAGATCTTTGAAGACATGGGGAGGACCATGTTGATTTCCAGTGGACTGCCTAAGAATGTTTGGGCTGAGGCAATCAATACTGCTTGCTACCTGCTAAATAGATGCATGGTCAGACCCATTCTTGAGAAAACTCCTTATGAGTTACTTCGAGGAAGAAACCCAACATCACTCACCTGAGAGTCTTTGGGTACAAATATTTTGTTCATAATAATGGGAAAGAAGATCTAGGTAAGTTTGATAACATAAGTGATGAGGGTATTTTATTGGGTTACTCTCCACATAGTAAGGCCTATAAGATTTTTAATAAAAGAACTATGTGTGTCGAAGAAAATATTTATGTTATTTTTGATGAATCTAACAACTTGGCTGAGAAAGTTCAGCAGGATAAAGATTATGATAGAGGGTTCAGTGGTGATGGGGATACAGAGGAATCATATGAACATGGATCTGAAAACCACAGGGGAATTGACAATGATCATGAGAAATAAGGAAAAAAAGAACTACTTTAACTACTAACCAGACTAATGAAGCCACACCTACTGAACCTGCTCCTTTGTGTCACTCCTCGAGTGAATCTTATCTGGTTATACATATCAGACCATTGAAGCATCAAAGCTCACATCCTCTTGAGAATATCATCTCTGATCTATTGCAAACCAGGTCTTCTCTAAGAAATCTATGTGCACTCACAGCATTCCTCTCACAGGTTGAACCTAAGACTATCAAAGAAGCTTTAAAGGATCCAGACTGGATCATAGCCATGCAAAAAGAGCTAAATCTGCTTGAGAGAAGCAAGGTCTGACACCTGGTATAGAAACCCTAGAACATAACTGTCATAGGTACCAGATGGGTGTTCAGAAACAAGTTGGATGAACAAGAAAATATCATAAGGAACAAGGCCAAACTGGTGGTTCAGGGATACAATCAAGAGGAGGGCATTGACTATGATGTGGCATTTGCACCTGTAGCTAGAATGAAGGCTATAAGAATGCATATAGCCTTTTCCGCCCACATGGAGTTCACTTTATACCAGATGGATGTAAAGAGTGCCTGTTTGAATGGTTACCTGAAGGAGGAAGCGTTTGTCAAACAACCTCCTGGATTTGAAAGTGAAGAATTTCCCGACTATGTGATCAAACTGGATAAAGCTCTTTATGGACTGAAATAGGCTCCAAGAGCTTGGTATGAAAGGCTCTCAAAATTCCTCTTAGCCAATAACTTTGTAAGATGAAAGGTGGACAACACTCTATTTCTAAGGAGCAGAGGGAAGAATATTCTGATTGTGCAAGTGTATGTGGATGACATTATCTTTGGGGATACCAATGAAGCAATGTGTAAGGAATTTGCTGAGATGATGGAAAATGAGTTTGATATGAGTATAATGGGTGAATTTTACTTCTTTCTGGGGCTACAAATCAAGCAAACACCTACTGGAACCATGATACATCAGCAAAATTATATCAAAGAACTACTGAAGAAGTTCAACATGGATTCCTCTAAGTCTATTGACACACCCAATGTAACGGCAACTAAGCTGGACCTTGATGAAGAAGGGAAATGTGTGGAACAGAAACTATATAGAGGAATGATTGGGTCACTATTGTACCTCACAAGAAGCAGGCCTGATATAGTGTTTAGCGTGGGATTATGTGCAAAATTTCAGGCAAATCCCAAGGAGTCCTACCTGAAGGCTGTCAAAAGGATACTAAGATATCTCAAGGGAACCCCTGACCTCTGTCTATGGTCTCCTAAAGGGTATAGCTTTGATGTAGTTGGTTATTCTGATGCTGACTATATAGGTTTTGATCTTCAGTTTATGTCAATGTGCTTGATCCTGTCTAAATATTGAAAAGGGGAATATCTCAATTAATTTTTGTAAAACTGAAGATCAAATTGCTGATATTTTTACTAAAGCTATGAGTATGGATCACTTTGAAAGGAATAGACTAGAACTAGGTCTAATCTACTTCTCCCACTAAGTTGAATCCTAGTGATTAGCGAGAAAAGGCATAATAAGATGTATATAATTAAGTACAATGTGCTTGATTCAGCTTTGGGCTTGTATTAAGCTCACATACTTACTTGGAAAATATGGTTGATAACTGTGTTGCATGATACTAATATGAAGTGTTGAAGCTTTATTGTAGAAACAAATAAGGAGTTGCTAAGGAGTTGGTTCTTTGACTCAGGAACGTGCCATACTGTCTTAAGTCACTAGGACTTTATATCCTAAAATTATTGCTATACTCAGACTTCTAATTCCGTTGGCATCGCTTCCAGTCGTCTTCTAGTCAAAGAGTAAGGGGGAATCCTAGTGCAATTAGAGATCAATTACTCTTAAAATCCTAAGAGTCAAAGTAATCGTTATAAGAGTCCCGTTAAAACTCAAATTCGGTCACCTTCTTTCTTCTAGTCAAATCAGGAGTAATGCCTTTAAAAGTTTCTTATGATCAGCTTCTCTAACCTCACTGTTTCTCTCAAACCCTAAGCAAGAATCAAAAGCAATTATCAAGAACTAATTCTCTCTTTCTCTACTTCGAGTCTCTCATCCGATCATCATGCCTAAAGCCAGTCAAACACCCTCTAAAGCTAAATCATCAACCAAGGCTAAAGCAAAACCCATAATCTTGAAGCCCAAATCGAAGAAAACTACCTAGTCATCAAGAGAACCCACACCCATACCTATCCATTCTCCTTCGATATCCTTCACTATACATACATCATCATCCCATGTTCCTACTGTTCATGTTGTTCCCATTATTCACACCTCCACTATATTCCCTCCTTCAAAAATAACTACCCATGCACCTGAGATTTTGTGAAAAATACCTCTAAGTCAACAAAGGTTAAATCCACTCCAAGAAAATCTGTCTAGAAAGTACCTGATGTTGCTACGCAGGGTGACACTGTAGCCAAAGAATCTACGGTTCAGGGGGAATCAGTGAAATTTACTACTGATCAGGTACAAGATCCTCCTTCCAAATTAGATGTTTTGGTGTCTGCTATAGATGGCGCACCCCTAAATACTCTCCCACCCACAAGTGAGAAGCCACCAATGGAGAAATTCACTATAGAAAAGGGTGCAGGGGATCTAGGGAAGGAGGTAGATACAACGGTTGTGGAGCCTATGGTTGAGGGGGAAGAAAGTTAAGAACATGTGAAAAAGAAGGCTTCTGATGGTCTTTCCTTTAGTTGGACTGAGGATTAGGAAGATGAGAGGGGTGAAAAAGATGAAACAACTGTGAACAGTCATAAGAAACATGATGCTTAAAACATAGCCAATAAAGAAGAAAAGAGTGAGAATGAGGGCGCATCTGGAGATGAGAAGGAAAGTAATACATAGGATAAGACAGGTGAATAGGCTAATGATTCTACAGAAGAAGAAAATCAGAGTGAATAAGAGGAGGTTTCTGAAAGTGAGGATGAGGATCAAGAAAAGGTAAGTGAGAGTGAAGGAGGTGATGAAGAGAGCTGGGAAGAAGAGAGGAATGCGAGTGAGGTATCTGAAGGTTCCATGACAATTGGAAACATTATCATAACCCCTACAGAAGAAATTGGTGAAGAGACAAGGGCTCAAGAACCTAGGTCTCTGTTGACTCCTTTCACTAGAGATGAAGAAGTTAGCAGCGATAAAGATGATGTGCCACTATCTGAGGTAGGGAAGAAATCCAGGAAGACCACTGTGAAATCTACAAAGTTAGCAGTCTCAACAAGGAAGGGAGTGGTTCCTCTTGCCAGAACTCCTCTCACGAGGAGTAAAAGAAAGGTTGTTGATGCACAAATTATTAAGGAGTCCAGAAGTGCAAAGAAGCCAAAGAAGAAGGTTTCAATTATGGAACCTATTATTGAGATGGATGGAGAAGATGAATCTGACTCTGCCTTGCCGGCAAAGTCTACTACACTAAATAAAAAGGGTACCAAAGTCACCAAACCTGCTACCTCTTCTACAAGGGCTAGTAGAGGTAAGACAAGAAAGAATGTGCCAGCTGCAGTTGATTGACTCACAGAGTTCAGAAACAGAAAAGTGCTAAATGGGAAGATTCTTGCGAATAGTGATGATAAGGGGATGGCTCAATTGGTTGAAAAATTTGAGTTACAGGAGTGGAATCACATGTTTGTCAAAGCTTTCCCCCAGTATGTGTTCATGCTGTGGTGGAGTTCTAGGCAAATTTCACATTTGATGGGAAGGTAGTCAAGAGTAAAGTATGGGGCTTTGACATGGAGTTTGATGTTGAGGAGCTGGGGATACTTCTGAATATCTGTTCTTTGGTATTTTGAAAATTACTTGAAAAATAAGTGGCCAGCGATAGACAATGATGTTGACACTAGAATTGTGGTCACCAGTAAGTTCTCCCAAAATTTGAACTAGATGCTCCCCAAAAAGTGTACAAGACTGATATGACTCCCTCCCACAAGTTATTGCTTTATTTTGTCAACTTCTGCATTCTTCAGAGGTCTGAGAGAAGGCATGAAGCTACTCTGTTGGACATGGCTGTGATGGAGCTGCTTGGCACTGATAGACCTATCAATCTTCATAGCATGATGATTCAGCACATGGCAAGAGCTACAGATACTTCCAAACCCAAGCATGTTATGCCATATGGTTTCATATTGACTGAGTTGTTTGACAAGCCCAACATTGCCTTACTTGAGCTTAAGTTTGGAAACCATAATGACGTTTTGGATGTTGTTACCCTCAAGCAGTGTGGGTATGAGGAGATCAAGGCTAGAGGACCCACATGATCTGCTAAGAACTCAGCAAGAGGTTGGAGTTGGCTGTTGAAGAGAATGCCAAGCTTCGTGAAGACAATAATAAGTTGAGAAAGGAAATAAAGCAACTCATAGAAGAGCTCAGAAGAGACAGGGAGGCTCATGCTCAACAGATTGCCACCCTTGTGAAAGCTTTGACCCCCTTTGCTTGTCACCCATGAACCTGTTCCTTCCTAGTGTCCTTAGTTCTTTTGCTATTCAAGTGATGTCTTATCTTTTGTTCTTTTTGTCTTAGTCTGAGTAGTTTGCGATATGGTTAGTTTATTTTGTTCTAATGATGAATACAAGGCCCTGGGCTTCTTTTGGCACTACTTAATGTCTCTTATTACTCTACTTTACTGCTTTGTACTATACTAGATCATCAGCCTAGTCTACTTGCCTTTTCTTTAGCTTGTGTTGTAGCACGTTTGGCCTTGAATCTTACATTATTTGTGCTTAATGTCTAACATTTCTTTTGTGTTTTCGATGATGCCAGAAGGGGGAATATAAGGTTGGAAGGTGTTGTGAATATACATGTATGTCAATAGTGTTGGAAGGTGTTATGAACATACATGTCTGTCAATAGTACTTGTTGTGATTATCTGGTTCTGATGTGTATAAAGTTTGTCATCATCAAAAGGGAGAATTTGTTGAGTATTGAAGCTTTGATGATTCACAAAGTATGACTAAATGTTCAAAGAACCAGATTCTCAACGTAGCTGCTTAACTATTCTGAAGAACCAACTCCTCAGAAGAAAGAATCAGATTCTCATAAGTGATACTTGTACGTCCGTACAAGACACTAACTTTATCTCAAAGTTACCCAGGCCCGAGCACTACTAGAAATTCGGCAAAAATCGACCAAGGTCGACTGATTGGTCGGTCAAAAAATCGACCAAAGTTGGTCGGTTTTTCAAAATATTTTTTTTAATTTATTTTTTACGAAACCGACCAACTTTGGTCGGTTTTCTTTGGCGCAAAAATGCGAAAAAACTATTTTTGAGTCCCGCAAAATTTATGTTTCAAGAAACCGACCAACTTTGGTCGGTTTTCTTTGGCGCAAAAATGCGAAAAAACTATTTTTGAGTCCCGCAAAATTTATGTTTCAAGAAACCGACCAACTTTGGTCGGTTTTCTTTGGCGCAAAAATGCGAAAAAACTATTTTTGAGTCCCGCAAAATTTATGTTTCAAGAAACCGACCAACTTTGGTCGGTTTTCTTTGGCGCAAAAATGCGAAAAAACTATTTTTGAGTCCCGCAAAATTTATGTTTCAAGAAACCGACCAACTTTGGTCGGTTTTCTTTGGCGCAAAAATGCGAAAAAACTATTTTTGAGTCCCGCAAAATTTATGTTTCAAGAAACCGACCAACTTTGGTCGGTTTTCTTTGGCGCAAAAATGCGAAAAAACTATTTTTGAGTCCCGCAAAATTTATGTTTCAAGAAACCGACCAACTTTGGTCGGTTTTCTTTGGCGCAAAAATGCGAAAAAACTATTTTTGAGTCCCGCAAAATTTATGTTTCAAGAAACCGACCAACTTTGGTCGGTTTTCTTTGGCGCAAAAATGCGAAAAAACTATTTTTGAGTCCCGCAAAATTTATGTTTCAAGAAACCGACCAACTTTGGTCGGTTTTCTTTGGCGCAAAAATGCGAAAAAACTATTTTTGAGTCCCGCAAAATTTATGTTTCAAGAAACCGACCAACTTTGGTCGGTTTTCTTTGGCGCAAAAATGCGAAAAAACTATTTTTGAGTCCCGCAAAATTTATGTTTCAAGAAACCGACCAACTTTGGTCGGTTTTCTTTGGCGCAAAAATGCGAAAAAACTATTTTTGAGTCCCGCAAAATTTATGTTTCAAGAAACCGACCAACTTTGGTAGGTTTTTCAATTAAAATAAATAAAAATTAATATTAAAAATACCGACCAAAATTTGTCGGTTAATTCGGCTGGTCATTTAAAAAAACTGACCAACTTTGGTCGGTTATTTTCATGCGAAAATACAATTAAAGAGTATAAATTAAATAAAAGCCAGTCTTAAAACAAAATATACCAATGGTCTAATGGTAGAATAGTATCCTGCCACAGTACAGACCCCGATTCGATTCCCAGATGGTGAATCTTTTTATTACACAATTAAAATACCGACCAACTTTGGTCGAAACAACCGACCAACTTTGGTCGGGTTTTGTTTTTGCAATATTTCTTTTTTGAATTTAATTGACCGACCAAAGTTGGTCGGTAATTTCCGACCAACTTTGGTCGGTATGCCTTTCCGACCACAAAAATACCGTCCATACATAAATGGACACGTTTTGGTCGGTTTTTGGCCATTACCAACCAACGTTGGTCGTTGTTTTAGTCGGTTGGTGGAAGATGGCTACTATAAGTGATAAGGGTCGTTGCTCAAGAAGAAATGGATAATTCGGCCAGAGACTAAAGTTCCAAGCTTGTGGAATCCTTGGACGTAGTGGAGGTTGGTGGAAGATGGCTACTATAAGTGATAAGGGTCGTTGCTCAAGAAGACATGGATAATTCAGCTAGAGACTAAAGTCCCAAGCTTGTGGAATCCTTGGAACAATAGGAGTCCTATCAAAGAGGAAGCTGACTAGGAATAGGACTCCTAGAAGATCTCAACTTGTGTTTTAAATAGGATTCACTTTGGAATTCTGAATTATCCTTTTTACACATCAACTAAAGTGGAATAAGTTATTTATTTGTGTTGAGTACTTGCCTTGTATTCTTTCCGAGTCAGTCTAGTGAATGCATTTTAGGAAATTGAGTTGTAATCAAGTGTCATAAATAATTAGTGAGTTGGAGTGAGTATTGTTGTTTACAAGTTAGAGTAAATTGTGAATCATATATGAGTAGTAGGAGTATTGGAGAGTATTCAATTATAGTCTTGTAATTGAAATATTTTGGCTCATTATTCTAGTGGAGTTGGAGTTGAAAATCTTACATGGTGGGTCGTGGTTTTTGCACCTTTTGAGCCGGTTGATTTTCCACGTAAAAATCGTTGTGTTCATTTTATTGCTTGTTTACTTTATGCTTAAGGAACACGGTAAAGAACCAAGTTCTTTAGTAATCCATACGGACACTTAAATTAACAACATTATATCGACTCATTTGGACTTTCATTCCACAAATAAAAACTCCGACTACCATGAGAAGAAAATATACATTTAAATAAATGAATTTCTAATAATCAGAACATAAGAATGTAGAGACGGAAAAAGAATTACTCCATTTAGGAGTATTCTAACGTCATGACTCATAGTTATAACGGAAGGAAGCCTGATGGTTGATAATAAATGAATTTCTTACCAAAAAAATGTGACGTGATATATTTTCATCTCTCATTTTGGTGAGCAAAATGATATATATCGGGTAACTGTGTTGATGAAGATAGCGTGTTCGATGAAATAATTGAAATGAGTCCAAGTTGATCCACACACAACCATAATAAATAAATAAGAAATAATTGCTTTTGTTTAGGCCGACAATCAATGACATACGACATTGAAAGATCCATTTGGGATATGAAAGGAACTCTTCAACCCGCCTTTGAAGCAAATTCAGTGAAATCTTCGCAAATCATGAGATTTTCTTGTCTGCATGCATGTGGTTAATTGTAGGAACCATTTCTCACCATGAAAAATATTCTACTCAAATTTTTTCTTATCTGAATGCATGTGCTTAATTGACGTGTGCAACTATATGCAAGTAATTCGGTCAATTAAGAACCTACAGCTTTGATATCTCAATGTTTTACTTCTTTCTAGAACATTTATTAGACTAGTGAGGGTAAAATTTATAAAAAATTTAATTACTTCTTTCTTGGTTTTCTAAAACAATTTGGCACAACTGTTTTTAGAAAAAGTGACGAGTAAATAGCACCAGGAGGAGTATAGTTTTAACATATTATCGCAGGTTTATTATCATATTTATCAGTTACCAATTAATTAATGTTTATTATCCATTTTAAACATTGTCAGTGCAAAAAAACACAAAACTCCAAACAAGATACGTCCGAGGGGGAGATGATCACTAGTTTACGTAGATAATCTTGTCCTAGATTATTTGTATGTTGAACGACCAAGATTTAGAAGTTGTTCATGTTTCATGACTGCGTATCTTTTAAAAAGAGTAGACCAAATAAAGAAGATTTGAAAGACCTGATGTAGGCTAAAAAGGACAAGGTCATCATCTTTAGGAGGAAATGGAGCAGCAGGAGTTGGGAGAGATTGTGGAAAATAATTGGTGCATTTTCAGCGCGCGCCGGAGAATAGGTTTCGGGTTCCTATTGGCTTTCCATCTCTGTCCGGCTGATACTCGCACAAATCAAAGACAAGTCTCGTATTTCTTCTCCTTATCCATACCGTTTTACCGTGCTTGAGCAAATTATATATTAAACTTTATATGTAGGAACTAGTTTCAGGACAAGCGTTTTGCGACAATGAGTGAGAAACTATACCCCTTATCAGTCAATATATTAAATTAACTTAAAAATTATTTGCAAATTTTATAATATCGTTATTTCCATTTCACAAGTTATGATTCTTCATTTTTTATTTTAGCAAGAATGCATTAACCCTTGAAAATTTAAGAGTTATTCAGCTAAATTTTATTGGAAAAGCAATATATTCTTAAGCTCATAATAAAAGACACAAACAAGTCAACTAACCATTTTTTCTCGCTGAGAAAATACAAACTGTTCTATTAATTTAATCAATAAAAAAATTTATTTTCGACAAATTAGTAAGGAACTAATCGTCTATGATTGTAATAGAATTAAATGTAATTCGCAGGTTCAAAAAAAGACCATGTTAATACTATCCTAGAAGAAATAAAACTATAAAATTCATGTTAAAATCAAAATTAGATTTAATTTTACATGCTAGACAAAATCTTAATGTTTGAAGAAAAAATTAGATTTTCCAAAAGTATAAAAGTTGATGTATAGATCAATTTTGACTATGTGGTAATTAACTCTATATTACTCACTCTATAAAATTTTGGTTGTTAGGTGTCTTAATTAAATACTTATATTTTTGTTATGATTATTTTCTCGAACATCAACAACTATTTTTATTCTTTGAGAATATTTGTTTTTCAAATTCAACACATGACAAATAACCAAAATGATTTTCAAAATAATTCTTCCAACTAACACTAACAATTTTTTTTCAAAGCCAAAATCTTCATTGTTTTCCGATAAATAGAATATTTGACTTTGTTCTTTTATACATTTAAGCTTCATAATCTATTAAGGATATTTTGGTTTTTTGTATTTAGAGGAAGAAAAGTACTTATAGTTGCAAACTAACTATGTCCATCAACGTTCTTTTTTGGTATTATTAGGATTATTGTTCTATACGGAAGAAACATACTTATAATTACACAGTAGTAGTTATTTTATTCAATTCAAATAAGGAGAGAATTTATATATAAATAAAAGCTTACTTGAGTTTAAATTCTTAAATATTAGGACTTCTTAAATAGTTCAAATAAGAAAATATTTAATAATCAAAATTTTAGTTGAGTTCAGAGTACTAAATATTAGGAAAATAAAAGTCCTAACTATTAGGGAAATAACCAAATTATTATTTTGTTTGGTGTGAAATTTAATTTTAAATGGTAAAAAAGGTGAACGACATTTCATTAAGTGACTTCGTGCTTTTAATATAGTACTAGTCTCTATGTTCGTGCGATGCACGAGTTATCTTTAGGTATTAAAGATAAAACTATTTACAGAATTCTTGAAACGATTCTATTCTCAACAAAAGTCTGGTCCTCTTTAGTTTGGATACTTTGAAAAAAAAAATTATTATCCAATTTAAATTCATTTTCCTATCTTTACTATAATTCTTAATTATGTATTCTACTAAAAGTTAACTTAGTGAATAGGCAAAGTCTTCGATTTTACAATTTTATTCATCTTAGAATTGTCTCTTTGAACACTAATTTATGTTTTGGAAGGTATAAAAGTTTGGTCAATATTTTTAGGATATTTTTGTCATTCAATTATTTCATCTAAAGTTTAAAATATAAATGGTAGTTATAATTTATCCAATATCAATTGTGGCAAAATGTAATTAATTTTTCCAACACGAAATTATCTTTTGAAAAAACAAACTATCGGTAAGGCATTTTATCGTTGTTACTCATTAGAACTTGTAACTATAATTAGGATAGTTTCAATGTAGTTCATCATAAATTTCTGGACTTCTTTTAATCTTAGCCAAATTCATTGGGCGGGAGGACTTCAATTGGACAACAATAAATAATTGTTGTCTGTATATAGTTTTGGAGAAAAGAAAAGGTTCTATCGAGATAAAGTGGACCGGAGGGAGTAGTACAAGATATATAGAATATATTTTGAAGCATTAAAACCCTAAGAAGTTACTCCCTACACAATTCTCAGCCGTATGTGTTCAAAGTAAACATAACTCTCCATAGTTTGTCCAAATTGCTTTCATCCTTGTAGAATTGGTTTGGTTTTAGAATTGTCAATAATATGTAGGACACGATATCCCAAATAGCCAAAAGGTTGGAACTTGATTAAGATTAGAAGTCCATATAAATTTATATTACATATAAATTATTTTTTGAAGAGATAACTTAACTATCAAAGGGCATAAAAGTCAATCGACATTTTAAGGATATTTTAGTCATTCAACATTTAGCGTGTAAAATTTGTGCTTTTATAATAATATACTCCCTTCGTTCACTTTTGCTTGGCACGTTTTGACTTTTCACGCCCCTTAAGAAATAATAAATGAAGTGCATAATTTACCATGATAATCATATTAATTGATGCGTATTTTGTTGGATTTGAGAAAATGATTTGAAATGAGTAATAAATACTGTGGGTATAACAGGAAATTTTTTTTGTCATTCTCTTGATATGCGTAAAGTGACAAGTAAAAATAAAAATATATTTTTAGTATACATGCCAAGTAAAAGTGAACGAAAGGAGCAGATAGATAAATAGACAGATGTAGATTAAACTAGCGTGTCAACTACTAACAGGTATGACGAAATGGTTGGAATATTTTTACTCTTAACGAGAGGTCGTAGGTTTTGAGCTTTGGGAATGGAAAACCACAATGTAGCCGTAAATTGAGGAAAGGTTTTGAATTTTTATATATTGATTATCCTTTATATATATATATATATATATATATATATATATATATATATATAGTATCATCCACAATGTAGTCGTAAGGGGTTTGAAAATCTTGTTTAGGGTGAAAATATTTTAGACAAGTGTTATTCTGCCACTTGTGTGTGCCTCTTTGTGAGGTCGTTCTCTCGATATTTCGTACTCTCCTTTTATGTGATAGATTGCTCATCTCCGCCTATAGATATAAGTCAATTGACCAAACTAAGTTAAATATTTGTGTTTTATTTGATATACTTCTCTTTTGTTGTCTGATTTATTGTTATTCAAGATATGTTTTGTTAACTTTCGCATGACACTTGATTATTTTGATCCTAATACTCTTTGATAGGATAAGTTTTATCATCACTTACTGAACTATCTGGTGTAAATTTAAATTAATCGACCAATGGGCTTCGGATTTCGTTTTGTATCAAAACCAAATCAAACCAATTATATAGGTTTGGATTAGTTCGATTTTGTCGATTTTTTTCGGGTTTTCGGATTTTTTTGTTGCATGAATATTATTTCAATCTTACTTTATTAAAGTCATAGATAAAGTTTTGATAAGTAAATATATGTTTAATAAAATTTTAAAAACTGAGAGACATATGATCTATTAAATATTCTTATGGGAGAATATTTTCTGGCAGCACATGATAGTTATTTTTTTAGTCGTCTAACAATATTTTTCGTTGATGTACGCTTTCAAGGTAAACTGAATTTAATAACTAAATATAAAAATCAATATGAAACCTAAATACTGATATATTCTATTTAATTTTAAAATTACCGAAATACCATTTCATATTCAAAAAAGAAATAAGAATTTAACAGATCTTGACATATGAATATGAAAGAATAAACGCATTTAAATTACATTTGATAAGAAAGTGATGATACAACCCATTATTTAAAGTAAATAAAAATAGATGCACTTCATAGTTCTATTAAATATTACATCCCATGAGAGGATCCCAAATATTTTAGATATTTTTAAAGAAAATTCTATTTTTTTACTCAATACCAAACCTAATTGGGTTTTTTAATCGATTTGGTTTGACTTTTAGGTTTGGTGCGGTTTTCCGGTTCGGATTGAACACCCATAGTCTTGGCTTTGCTTGTTACAAGAAGCTAGAATCAACTTGTATATTACTAGTTGATTTAATCCATTAACCTCTCTAAATTACTTTTTAAGGCTTAAAATTTAATCGTTTAAGATTATTCATAAGAGGATTTAATTAATTCTGTTAAACGATCGACAACTTTTCCATGATAATTGATACACACTGAATATAATTACTCATGCTAGTTATTGCACGACATATTCGTTAAGGCATAAGCTTTAACCTCTCTTTCTATTTGTTTCCTTTTGGAAAGGGGGGGGTCTCGTCCCCCGAATTCGAGTAATTTTACTTTTGGTACCTTTAGTTTACTAGAAAAAAATTGATAATTTTGACAAAGACCTTTCATAGATATTTCAAAGGGGAAAGATACACTTGATTTCCCAAAGACCTGGATAGAATATTATTAATAGAGAGGTGGCGCATGATCAACCCATATTCCAATTATGATCTTTAGGTCTGTCCAATTCAAAATCTGCCCTTAGATTGCGAATTGGAGACAAAGTATTTGTGCAAAGCTGCAACAAAATCCTCCAAATCTCCCAGCTTTATCCCCTTCCCCACAATACTACAAAATAAAGCAATATGGTGATCCTGGTTTCCGAAATAGACAATATTTTTAATCCAAAATCCAGCAAGATCTTGTCTTGGCTCACGGGATCACTGATCAGAACAAACCAAGTTTGTCTAAATCAAATTCTACAGAGTTTGCAAATATTATCAGCTTGCATTCATTTCTCAGAGACACGAAATTAATTGAATACTCCTAGTAAGTAATGCAGATTGGTGTTTGTTGATGAGAAATTACATAATTAATATGAATTTGTGTTGTTCCCTTATGATAATTCCACCAACAAAACCGCATTCTTATAATCCTAGTCTTTCTTAGAGTGAGTAATTTACATCCAATATTCGATCAACACTGAACAATACCAAATAAGTTGCAAGTTCTTTTTAAGCTAATCCACCTTTCTATCTTTTTGGGGAAAGGAAAGTTCTTCAGTGAAGTACTCCATAAGAATAGCTACAGAGGACAAGACACTGCCTTCCAGTAGCAAAACCCAATTACTTCGAGCTCTCATGCCGCCTAACAAACTGTTTATGAGTGTAAGCAAAAGTTTGAAAGCGTAAGAATATCTGATTAATATTTCAGACGTAATTAATTAAGTAGGAATTGAAAAATATTTGGTTCAAGTTGAGAAAAACAAAGGTTGGAGTCGACAAAAGAGTAGATGACATTTAATTCAAATCTGAGAGAACTTCGGACTTTTACAGCATTACTACTTGTGCTGCGGAGCCACAAGTCTCAAGAAGTGTCAACCGACGTCTCTTCCTCTAAAAATTAGCTTGCAGCTAGTATTTTTGTTTTTAATATGTACGATATACTATTTCTTCTCCATAATAATTGACCATTTTATTTTTGGCACACTCATTAAGGAAATACAAACTCCTAGAAAAAAAAAAGATGTATTCACTAAATTAACCTTAATTAATTATTACCTTGACACATTGGAATATATAAATAAGGAAAAAATTTGGAAAAATAAAATTGTTTACTTCTTGATTATGTAAATGGATACTTATTTTGGACCAAAATAGAAAGGTAAAATTGTTACTTATTGTGAACCGGAGGAAATACATGGCTCTTGATGAGTTTATTTCTTTATATTTTGACTACCTTAAAAAAATACAGTGACTCCACTTAGTCATGTCAGTGTTTACAAGCATTGATGGCAAGACCAGTATATACAAATTAAATACTGAAGTAACACTGAATTATTCTCCATGGTCAGATGGGGTAAATATTAGATTCTGAGGGAATTTATACCTAGGTTTAACTCGACTAGATCAGTTCGACTAATGACCAAAATACTGGTAGCAACTACTACCCATACTTTCCATCAAGCCGTACATATACATTAGTCTCGCAGAGAGAACAAAGAGCTACTATTATATTAGGGTAGAAAAACTTGCTCGCATGTAAATATTACTATATAATATCATAATAATACTTTTAAGTGAGTGTTTATTGTACGTCAAAGAGTATAATTTGTCTAAGAACTTTTCGTATCTACTATACCCTATCTTAATAAATACATAACTTTAAAAATCATATTAATATTATATTAACTAATAATGTTTGAACAATAAAATAGTTACAACAAAAAGAGTAAGTTCCTAAAAATGATTATTGTTGATTCTATTTAGCTAACTTAATAAAGAAAGAAACGCTCCTCAATCATCTTGATAAATATATTCAACTATAAACTTATTCCATCTTTATAAGTTATTATAATTTTACAAGTCTTCAATTTTTTATTTTTTATTTTAATTTTAGTAATAACACATAAACTTTTAAGTTTATTCTATAAACACAATCATGCATGGGTAGATAACTAACAAAAAAAATTTTCTCGCCCGTGGAAAAAATATAAATTCTTCTATTTCTTTAATTGATTGAAATACTATAAGAATTGTAAAATAACTCAAAAATATAAATAGCTCAACGACTTCATTAAGGCGCAGACATATTTTAGATTCGTATCAATTATTACTGAATTTATGTTCCACGATTGTAAATATTTTGTGGCATTCATATTCCTAGCATTCCAGTAATGAGGCTAATTATATCTCTTTCGTATTCTTCAGGCTTCAGCCATGCACACTATCAGATGTACTAAATTTAGTATATCTTTCTCTAAGAAGTTTAATTGTTCTATTTTTAAATATTTAAGGCTCATTGTTTCTATTTCATGTCATTGCTTTCTATTTTTCATAAAATAGCAAATTACACGTCCACCGAAAACAAACATGCTAATGTGTTATATCTTTCTGTATGAAGTTTGACTGCTCTATGCTTAAATATTTAAGGCTCACTGGTTTCTAATTTTATGTAGTTACTTTTTTATATATAATTTTCTCATAAAATAGCAAATTATATGTTCACGAAAAATAAACATTTTAACTTTTAAATTACATACTTGAATTGATAGCTATGAAGAAAATTACAAGAATTTTTGTTACTACAAAACTAAAGAATGTCTATTATTAAACTTCAAGAATAATCTAAAAGTCAGAAAGTTAAACTCAAAATAAAAGCAAATTTACCTTCGCAGACCTTGACTATCAAGAATTTTTGAAAAGGAATATGAATACTGGCTTCTTTTATAGAAGTGTCCAACTCCTACTTTTTCTAAATGACTTTGGTTTCAAAATTCTAAACAATATAGGTTGATGAAAGCATTGTCCAACCAGAAAATTAAAAGAGAGTGTTTATGGAGAATAAAAATTGCGTATTAATCAACTTCTTTTCACACACTTTGAAAGGAATATTAAAGAATGCGTTTCCTACTTACTATCTTTTTTTGTCCATTTTAATCTATGAAAATTTACCTCTTTAATATGTATATTAAATAATGAGTTTCTACTTAATGTCTAATTCTTTTTCCTTTTTAACATACGAAAATTTCGACCATACTAGTAGGATTATTAAATAATGAGTTTCTTCTTATTGTCTTATTCTTTTTAACTTTTTACCTTGATAAGTTTTACTTTTCCCGCAAGGTATGGGATGGAAAGACCGTCTTTTATGTTATTAATTAAGAAAGAGTTTCCTTTTTATTTTACCGGCAAACTTTTTAAAAAAAAAAAAATACTTTATTTGTATTTACAATTTTATCCAATATAGAATACACTATAGAGGGTAAAAAAGGCTAACGACATTTCGCTAAGGAGTTTCGTACTTTTAATATAATATAGATAATGTTACATATTACATATGTAATATTCACGAATGATATCAAAACACATCGTCAGTAAGATAACATTAAACTCTAAGGGTCCATATTGATACATGTACTGATGTACCACCAACTGTTCTGCTAAAAAAAATGCTTAATTTGTTGAATACCACCTAACGATTAGATGAAACTTTCATTCAATAAATAGAAATTAAATTTAGGGTAATAAGTATATTTCAAATCATTATTCTAAATTTAGAATTTCCTTTTGTTCCTTTAGTAGACACACCCACACACATCTATAAACCTTAATTGTAAAAATATAATTAACTTTTTTCACTTATTTATTGTGCATACTTATTTGGAAGGAAATGACCTATTGATTTGTATTTAAATATGTTTACATTCTTGCTCCTACTTTCATCTTCAACATATTTTGAAAACGAAGTAAGACAATCACTTTATTATGAAAATTTATTTACCTTTTTGAAATGTAAACTTAGCGATTTAATTATATATATAGAGAGAGACACACACAAATGTGTGTCCTTTTTGCACATACATACATATATATATATATATA